>JARYHS010013630.1:294022056-294071240 GCA_031002005.1 Vandiemenella viatica
GGGTCAGGCAAAAGCCACGTTAGGCTACGTGGGGGGAGGGGGGGGGGGGGTCAGCAGAGGCCAAAATGGAGCTACATGGTTTATGCACGCTCCTTAGCAGCGGCGCGCGACGGAACCTCAGCCTGCCTGCCTGCCTGCAGTAGCAGCCTCAACCAGTCCGAGTTAGCCTTCCATCCGAGCAGGGTCACGCCTCGCTGCTACGCCTCCCTGCGACTCCTGTCATCGACGCCGCGGCACGCACATCGACTCGTCTCTTCGTCGCCGGTGCAACAATTGGTGAGTAAGGTTCGTCCTTTACGTCATGCCAAACGATAAAACTACCACCGTAACCGTTCAGGAGGCGGTAGAAGATTTAAACCAAAGGGTACAAAACCTTGCAACCCAAACTACCATGCCTAGGGAGGACGTAAAAAATTTGCAATTAGCCACTACGCTTTTGGCCCATGGTAACACCTTCGCGGGGTCCCCCGGGGAAAATATCAGACTCTTTCTGGGGAAGTTACAAAATGTATTTGACCTTGTAGAATTACCCACAGAGGTCAGAATGAGAATTTTGATTAGTAAATTGGAAGGGGCAGCATATCGTCACGTTCAATACGATGAAAATTGTAAGGCTTCTGTCACCTTCGAAGGACTTAGAGATGAATTAATTAAGAGGTTTGAGCCTAGGGTTAGCGCTCGATTCTACCGCGAAAAATTAAGAAACATGAGGCGCGAGAGTGGGGAAAGTATTGAAAATTTCGTGGATAGGTTAAAACTTGTAAATAGCCTAACTTATGAATTAACAGGGGAACCTGAGCATGATCTAGCTATCTCCTATGAAAGTGATCAAAGATTGCTTGACATCTTCTTGTCAGGGGTGTCCAGGGATCTTCTGTGTGAATTTGTTTCCTTGAAAAGACCCCAGACTTTCAATGATGCAGTCGAATTAGCCTTACTATACGAGCAGGTTAAGAGTAAACCACCACCAGAAGACAGACCCAGGCCTGTCAAGTCGGTATTTCATGTAAAAAAGGGAATTCAATGTTTTTTCTGTGGAATTTTGGGCCACAAGCAAAGTGAATGTTTCAAAAACCCTGCTAATAGAGGGAAAAATCCTAATAAAAATTCAAACAGACCCACGGGCAGTCAAGGGAGAGGGGGTTTTTCCAAAAATGCGTCGCCTTGTCCCAACTGTTGCAGAGGAAATGGGGGTAGCAATAGCCACAATAATGGATTTCGAAATGATAGGAGAAGTAAATACTCAGAAGGTAATTGGGATAGGAATAGGAGTTTTAAAAACCACACTGATGACAATTGCAGTAAGGGAGCGGATTCTAAGGAAACTAAGGAGGGTAGTACAACTCGCAACAATGCAAATCAACAGGAAAACTAGTTTCGGGTGGCCAAAGCGACCCCGGTGCGTCACCCTTGCCGGTGAAAAATGTTCCTGTCGCATGTAAACAGGAATTTTCAGGGGTCACTAATTCAGATTTAGTTTTAACAGTGTACATACAAGGTAAGTGTTGTCAGATGCTGATCGATTCGGGGGCCCACTGTTCTCTATTAAATGTAAATGTATGCGGGAAGAAAGGATTGAGCCCGCCAAACTGTAGGATCACGGGTTTAGATCCCGGTAAAGAAATCCCTGTTCTTGGAGTTAAAGATGTAAAATTAAGTATTGGTAAAGGGAAATTTTTAGCAACTATGTATGTCGTTCCAGACTTGGGTCTCAAATACGAGGGAGTTCTGGGAATGGATTTTCTAAAACAATACAAGGCAATTTTGGACGTTGCTGAGTGTTCGGTCAGTTTAAGGGATCACTTCGGTGAAAACCTCTACCTTGCGCTCAAAGACTCAAATTCGTGCTCGCGGGGAAAAATAGACGTATTTAGCCCCACAGAACGAGTACAACAGTCACTAGTAAGGTCCAACATTGCATGTACTATCCCAGGCTCGACAGGCAAAGTTCTGTATATTCCATTGTCCAAGGAGATGGATGCAGAACCGGAATCAGTCCTTATGGTTGATTCTCTACCTGTAAATGATTTTTTGGACCCGAGGAGAGTTTATGTGAAGAGATGTATTTGTGATGTAGAACGCTATAATGGAGAGAAATGCATTCCAGTCATTCTTGAGAATTTTAACACTTGTGAAGTAGAGATTCCGCGGAATTGTGTAATAGCACGTGTATCTATTGTGAGAAACGAAGATTTGAACCAAGATAGTCCTCATTTTGAAGGCATGCCACTTGATAACGGTGTTAAACAAGTTAGGGCTAGTATGGCAGAACCCAAAGTCGATTTTGATAGTAAAGTGGCGCACCTCCCTCCGGAGCAACAAGTGAAAATGAAAGAGTTATTAGAGCAATATGTAACGTTGTTTGTACCTAAGAGTGGTCTCTCTACGACCCATTTAGTTGAACATAGGATCCCCACAGGTGACGCACCCCCGATTTATTGTAGGCCCTATAAAGTTCCCTTCCATCAAAGGAAAATCCTAGACGAATTGATTCAGCAACAGCTAAAAGATGGCATAATTCAAGAGTCCTTTCCCCGTGGTCAGCCCCTGCGATAATCGTCTGTAAACGAGGCGCGGACGGAGAAACAAAATATCGCTTTTGCGTAGATTATCGGAAGTTGAATAAGGTTACCACACCTGATATATATCCACTCCCTAACATTTCAGAGACTGTAGACTATTTAGGGAACTGTCAGTACTTCTCTACATTGGATTTAAAGTCGGGTTATCACCAAGTCCCGGTAGCAAAAGAGGACGTGCCTAAGACCGGATTTTCCGTCCCTGGCGGCCATTATGAGTACAAAAAAATGGCGTTTGGCTAAGAAACGCACCCTCAAGTTGCCAGCGCTTACTGGACACTCTTTTACGCGGAATTAAACATCATGCCGCTCTAGTATTTAGACGATATAATAATTTACTCTAAGACGTTTGAAGAGCATTTGGAACACCTAAAGAATGTACTAGAGAGATTACGCAAAGCAAACTTAACCTTATCCTTTAAAAAATGTCATTTCGTGTTGCCAGAAATTGAGTACCTCGGACACGTGATTTCTAGGGAAGGGGTGAGACCACACCCTAGACTAGTCTCAGCGGTAAAGGAATTTCCAACCCCTACAAATGTAAAAGAATTACAATCGTTCCTGGGGCTCGCAAACTACTATCGTAAATTCATCAAGGATTACGCACAAATTGCTAAGCCACTAACCCTTTTGCTATGTAAAGGTGTCAAGTTTGAATGGTCCGAAGAGTGTACACGGGCCATGGACACATTGAAAGAAATTTTAACCACGCGGCCACTACTTTGTTTTCCAAATTTCAAGGAAAAATTTGTGTTAATCTCGGACGCATCCGATTTTGCGATTGGCGCAGTTTTGGCTCAAAGGGTTAATGGTCAGGAAAGACCAATAGCCTTCGCATCTCGGCAGTTAAGCCCCACAGAACGGAATTTCCACACAATGGAACGAGAACTCTTGGCTTTAGTGTGGGGAATCAAGTATTTTAAGTGCTATTTATGGGGAGGAACTTCGAAGTCGTTACCGATCACTCCTCGTTGAGATGGTTGTTAAATCTTAAAGACCCCTCGAGCCGGCTGATGCGCTGGGCTCTACTTTTGTCGGAATACGACTATACCGTCACATATCGTCGGGGAAGGATTTGGGCAACGCTGATAGTTTAAGTCGGAAGGTAAGGGTATTGGAAGCGCAACAACCTACTTTAGCGCAACTGCCGATCGAGCAATCCAAAGATATGGAATGCGAACGCTGGCGGAAGCATCAGCGCTTTGTCGTGCGGGACAGTGTCCTCTACAGGCTGACGCGGCAAGGGGAGCGGGTCGCCGTACCGAAGTCGCTGCGCGAGACCGTAATGAAGTTACATCATGACACGGTATTTGGAAGTCACTGTGGTTTTAAATCGACCAACCGAATCATTGCCAAACAATACTGGTGGCCTTCACGAAAGCGGGATGTTAAAGATTATGTACAGAGTTGTCACATCTGTAATGCTCGCGCAGGTGAAACAAAAAATCGAGAAAAATTACAACCCTTGCCTGAGACCACCGAACCCTTCCAGAGAGTACATTTGGATGTCCTGGGCCCGTTCACGAGGAGCGATGATGGCCACAATTTTATCCTAACAATAATCGACGCATTTTCTCGATACCTGGTTATGGCACCCCTAAAAGACCAACTCGCTGAGAGTGTGGCAAATGCTTTTGTTGTTAATTGGGTCCTAAAATTTGGAATTCCTAAAATTATTATCTCGGATCGCGGAAGCAATTTTATGTCCTCTCTGTTTACCCAAGTCTGTAAGCTATTGGGCATAGAAAAGCTTAATACGTCGCCTCTGCGGCCTTCTACCAATGGGAGGGCGGAGCGCGTCCACAGGACTATTACAAAGGCACTTAGCTGTTACATGAATAATCACAGACAAACTGGACCAAAATTCTTCCCTATGTCGTTTCGGCCTACAATTGCCGTATTCACGCGTCGACCAACCACACACCGTTCGAGATTTGTACGGCCACGAGATGAATTCACCATTTGCAATCTTCCCAATTTCCAAAGAGATCACTAGCCCAGAAGTAAGAAGCTTGGCCCATAAATTGAAACGAATCTGGAACGCTGTCCGGAAGAACAACACCCGAGCTTTTGAAACGTAGGCCAGACCGTATAATAAGCGGGCGAAGCCACAGGAAATACCTATCGGGTCATATGTCATGCTGAATAAACCTTTTAGGAAAAGGGCACGTACTCGAAATTCAATGTGACATAGTCCGGTCCGCACGAGGTCATTGGACACACGTCAAATGTTAACTTAAAATTGAAACTCCCAGACAGAGAATTAATTGTTCATAAGAACCGCGTGAAACCGTATATCTGGCGTAAGTCGGCCACAGTGTCGCAAGGTTCGGCGGGTAACCCACCGCAAGATCTATCCACTCAAGGCAAACAGACACCTCCAGCAAATCCTCAAACTAATAGAGCCAAAAACACCCCCTACAACCTAAGAAATAACTCTACAATGCAGATTAATAGCTCAGCGGGAAACCAAACCCACCCGCTAGACGAGCCGGACGATCAAAACAACAGACCTCTAACAATAACAAGTCTAGTCACCCCTACCAATTAAGAAGTAAAAATAGGTAATCATCCTTGTATATGGTATGTTCCCTGTGATAACTATGCTTATTTCCAGCTCGCGGAAGGTGCTGCCAGCGGGGCCAGTGCGTGCGGCTAGAACCGTGGACCTCAGCCTGGAGGGACGCCATAATCTGTATTATTATGTCTAATATTATATCCAATGTTTAGATCCAGTCATGTTCAACTGGATGCGGTCATGACGTGCGGACGAGCTTTGCTCCTCCATGCTACTATAATCATAGTTTAATTGTACAATTCTATCGCTGGAAAAATTGTTCCTCAGGCCAGACGGCCGCGCGTAAAACATTGCTGACATATGCTGACGCGACAGCTGCGCGGTAACGCTGAGATCGCAAGGTCGAGCTGTGCGGGCACCGACGCGACGAGAGAATAAGTATTGTAACAGTATTTTTTTTAAGCATAGAGGAACATTAGTTATTAAAAACTAATAGGGGATCTAAAGTTATTATAGAGAGTAGTGAAATAAAACGAAACTTAATAATATAGCCTAATAGTAAAAGTTAGCGGAAATATATTGTAATAATAGAATAATAAGGGTTGGCACAATTATAGGAAATTGTTTTATTGCATAAAAGCTGATAAACGCACACAGTAATTTTAGTAAACAACCTAAAATGGGTATCATAAGAAATTAGCAATTTAGCAGTTATATCTCTATTAATTTTACTTGTAGTCGTCCCGTCTATCTGTATGTTTAAGGTTACATCCCTTACTAACGGAGTTGTATTTGCTAAAGAGACCGATCTGGTGACTTCAAATTTCCATTGGACCCTTGTTGCACAATTTGATTTTGAGGAAATTCGTAATCATAGTTTACAACTACAAGAAATTTTCAATTCATTAGAATCGGTTTTCCACCAATTCCTCTCTTTTGATGATGATATAACCCGTACAATGGCAGCTAGTCTAAAAGTCTTATATACATCCCTCGGTGAAGAGTTCCAAAATCTTGTTGACTTGCTCCCTAAAAGGAATACTAGGCCAAAAAGGGCTTATTTCGATTTTGGAGGCTCCATCCTAAAAAAAATTTTTTGGAACGCTAAACGAGCAAGATTATAAACATCTTAGCTCGAGATTAGATAGTCTCGAACAATCTACAGATGATCTTCAAATCAACGCGGCTAAGCAGGTCCTAATGACAAAAAACCTCGAAGATGCCATAACAAACCACACAGTTATTATAACTAGACTAGCCCACACCTTCATGGACAAGGTTTCGGAATTGCAAGCAACCTTTAAGCAAAACCTTAAGGAATTAGAGAAAATGTTCGTGCAAGAATTGTACAGCATGCAAGTGTTGCAACAGTTGGTCCTAGCCATTACTAACACCAGAACAGAATTGACTAGGTTGAGAATTGCCCTCTTACAGGCTACTAATGGCAGACTCAGTGATGTCCTTTTAAGTCCAAAGGTCTTTTTACAACATTTACAGTTAATTCAAAGACAGCTACAAGTCGGCACCTACAAGATATTCCCCTGCAACCTGGAAAACATCTATCATTTCTACCAAATTTGCACAGTTGACGTAGTTTTGATGGGAACAAACTTCAGGATTGTAATTGATGTGCCCATAGCAACGGCTGATTCAATGCTGACTCGTTATTCCATTCATACCTTTCCCGTACACTGGACACAGACAGGTCATTACATACGTTGGAAAACCCACGATCTTCTGTTACTCAGCAAAAACCAAAAATCTTACGCTATAATAAACAAAAACGAACTTAGCAAATGCAAGGAGTCAGTCATTACCATTTGCCCATTATTCATTTTGCACGACACAAGCTTACCGAGCTGTGAAACTTCTATGTTCCTATCTAATAGTTTTCCTAATACCTGCCAACGTGAAATAACAATGTTAGACCGTCCATTCTTAGTTGCCATGCATGATAACTGGCTATTCACCATGCCACGGCCACATAACGTTCTGGCTACGTGTTGGAATGATCACGCGAATCAAACCGATAGCAAAATAATACTTTCGGGATTCGGAGTCATAGAGCATGCAGCCCACTGTCAATTTACAGGAGAAGACTTTATCATACCCGTTACTCACAGTACAATAATTCACGCCAATTTGTCCTTTCCAAATTATTTATTACCAGTCTTTAACAAGAGCATATACCATAGCCAGAAGTTAACTGAGTTAAATTTAACAGATAACACAATATTAACAGCTGAACTAACAAAACACTTGCAGCAATCCCAGGATGCAATTAAATATAATCACATGTTAGCAACGGTTGAAACACAGATGCATGTACAAGCGAGACATAAGACCATTGTTACTACTGTAAGTTTAACTACAACTGTAACAGCCTCATTTATAATTATATTGATATTGTATGTTTATCGTCGTTACACTAAGAAATTAAGAAGCTATAATACAGAACCAGTAATGCCTACAGCTTCACAAATTGTAATGTCACTGCCTAGCTCCACTAGTGCAGAAATCAGTAAAGGCACCACTGTGAATGTACAATAACTGTACCATCTCCAAGTAATTGTAAAGTGTTCATTTTATAGTGTGAACTAATATTGGTTGTTTACCACAGGGACCGGACAACGTATCATCGCAAGATATGAAATCATTGCTAAAATGTTGTATAACTTTGTGAGCCAAAGGCAAAAGTCCACGATATAAATTTAAAAGCCGAAGTTAGTACGCTTAATAATTAAGGAAGCTTTTGGGATCAAAAGCTGGCGTGGGGGAGGGAGTGAGTGTAAAGGGCGCTTTTGAATGATAGGGAATTAGTTAATAAAAGAATTAAGTAAGTCATTGGCGCAGGGCGAGCATACAGTTAAAAGTTACTCAAGCGTAGCGCTTGCCAGAACGTTCGACGAAAATGTCATATTCAGCACCGGGTTACCGACCGCTCAAGTAGGGCAGCCTCGGCCGCCGCACAGCGGCTGGCGAGTGACCGCTGGTGACCCCCTGCACAGTCGACAGATTCGCCCCTATATTAAGGCCGGCAAATCATGCCTCGCCCTTAGCTGTTGGAACCACGCCGAATCTGTGCGAGACGCCGGAAGCCGGGTCGCGACTTCGACACTCTGCCGCCCGCCCTCAGCTTCCAGCCAAGATCTTCAACGCCATCACTGTAAGTTACTGTTCAGTTATTCCGTGGACTCTTGCCAGAGGCGTCAACTGCATGTATCTACTCACTGGAATAAACCAAGGTGCCAGCCCAACGCGCCTTATCATTTAACTTATAACCAGCCCTTCTCTTGGTATTTGGTGTCAGAACAATCAGTCAACTATCTAAGCTAACCTGAATAACAGCAGCCGAGAGAACGAGCCGAGATCCTGGACAACGAGAATTCCTGGCAAGTAAGTAACTTAAGAATAATACCTCCGGCCTCCACTCTGACAATCCTGACGGACGAATCAGTCAGGCTTAGCCACATTTGCCAAAGTGGGACGTCACACTATAGCCTTAATTGCAATGGAGTGCATGCTTTGTGGCAATTTCCCTACTTACCCATTTTTACTTCTCTTTTGTTTTTATATTATCTTAAATTATTTGATTGTAATATCTCCGCATGCCTACCTTTCCCACTGCGAATTTTAATTTTAAATTCTTTAACCAAATTTGGTGAGTTAGTCCATAACTTTCCTTGGTACTTTTTAAATCCCCAGCTCCCTTACATAAAAAAGGATTAGAAATTGAGCGCTAGCTTGTGGTTCCTCCTGTACATTACTCTTAACTCTTTCATACCACATCACTAATCTATTTTTTGTACACTCCCAGCATGCCCTCTATTTTTACAATATTATTGCTTGAAAAACACTTAGTAATACAAATAAAAAGATAAAACAGCATATATAATGATCATTGCTGCAAATGAAACATTTTTCCAAATTGAAATTTAAGGGTAGTTACCCCCAAAGACCAATTAATCACACGTATTCCAGATTTATTCTGTGCCTATGATTTCAGTAATTCCTCAGAAATACATGATATTTAGGGAATAAAATTAGACCCTGAAGTAAGAGGTGTTAAATTAGAATTTAACTGTTTGGAATGGAGAAAAACTAATTGCTATGCAATTAATTGGAAAATATGTATCACGAGAAGGAATAAAAATCAGAATTTCCCATACTGGATTACCCAATTTCTGGGGGGTCGAATGAGTCAATCATTTCTAAAATTAACACTATGACTCCATTTGTTGCTGCAGTTACATTTCATTTTAAAAAAAAAATTAAATAAATAAACGAAAATTCCAGAGAGATTTTACTGCACTGCTAAGGTTACATTTACTTTTTTCAATTTTCTGTTGTTGTGATTTCCGTTTTTGACAAATCGAAAAATATGTTGGAGCATAAGTGATTATTAAGTAATTTAGTTGGGTAAATGGTGGTTTTTATTTCATCTCACAATAAACATTTTCCAATTTTTTTTAGTTGAAATTTATTATTTTTTCCCCACACAAAACAAAATTTTCTTTTGACAGCCTCCACTTTAGTGTAGTAATTCATGCCCCGAAAAGGTTAACCTTGAATTTAGGCTTCTTTAACAAATCAAAAAATTACTAAAACTGGAGAGTGACAGAGAACCTTCCATGTAGGACAAAGGAAAGGATCTGTGAGGATGCCAAAGAACAAACAAAAACCGTTTGTGAAAAAGCACTAGAAAAAACCTCAATATATTTAACACCCAGTTCTGTGGACGGTGCCTACAATCGCAGCATATTAAGCATCAGGTGTGCCTATTTCACCTTAACACAAGACATCGAACTATAAAACTAAAAGTGTACAGTGAAGACAAACTGATGCAATATGACAAGAACCCTAAATATTTTAGTGTCACTCTTGATTGTGCATTAATCTTCAAGCCACATCTAACCAATGCTACTAAGAAAATCAATGTCGGACCTTAACATTGTCCACAAACTGACACACATACCTTACATACTACCACACTGACTTCAGTTTTATCAGCTGCTGTTATACAAAATGTTACTAAGGTTGCTGACTTTTAAATTGTGTTTAAGAAAACTTCTATAAATGCTAGATCCAGTTCAGAGTTTAATTTCATTCAACATAAAAAGAAGAAATGGAGGGGCATGTGGAATAAACTATACCTGTGAACAGATAATTAATCCAGACACCTAGTCTCAATTTAAGCACCATAGTGGGTACTGCCCACTTCTGCATTAGACAAGGAAGAAGTGCATAATTTATACACAAGTGGGGAAATAATGAAACACCCACCTGTGACAAACAGCACCCAGAAGAATCAGCGCATTCTTGAGTATCCTGCACAATTTTTTACAAGCAGACATTGTACTGTACAATATTAAACCAATTTTTGCGTTTTTCAAAAGCAGTATGTCTAGGGACTGTGACTGCTGTGTGCAGACGCGAGCTGAGGTGGCTGATCTGCACGCTCAGCTTGCAGCTGTGTTAGCGAAAAGTTACACAGCTGGAAGCTGCCGTAAAAGGCTGCAGCAGATGTGATGTTGGGGAAACTGATATAGCCATGCCTATCACAGATTCTCCCATATCGACCAGTCGTACCTGCAACCCAGGCTGAAGTGTTGGATGCTGTGCCGCAGTCACCTGTTGGTGACTGGCGTATGGCTTCTAGACTTCGAAGCCGCACACGGGGGCAGTCGAACAGGCTTAAAGGCCAAGATGCTGAACTTGTTCGTCTGTCCAACCGGTTTGATGTATTGTTGGAGGCTGACTCAGTCCCACAATTGTCATCCTGCGAGTTGACGGCCCCCCAGCCTGCCAGGTCTGAGCAAACGCAGAAGGGCATTCCGGTAGTTGGGAGCTCTAATGTTAGGTGGTTATTAGAGCCCCTTAGGGAAATAGCGGATTCCTCGGGGAAGAAAACCAACGTCCATTCAGTGTGTATTCCGGGTGGCCTGATCCGAGATGTGGAACAGGCCATCCCGGATGCCATAGAAGGGACGGGGTGTAGCCAACTACAGATTGTGGCTCATGTCGGCACCAATGATGCTTGTCGCCTTGGGTCGGAGGTTATCCTCTCTTCCTTCTGGCGGTTGGCTGAAAGGGTGAACTCTGTGGCCAGTGGCTGCAAGATATCAGCAGAGCTAACCATCTGTAGCATCGTAGACAGAGTTGATTGTGGACCTCTGGTTCAGAGCCGTATTGAGGGACTGAACCAGAGATTACGACGTTTCTGTGATGACATTGGCTGCAGATTTCTCGATCTTCGTCATAGGGTCGAGTCTTGTAGGGTTCCCCTTCATAGGTCAGGTGTGCACTACACACGTGAATCAGCTACACGGGTGGCAGGGGCCGTGTGGAATGCACTGGGTGATTTTTTAGGCTGAGGGAGGAAGACCCGAAACACGAAATTCAGTTACGGGCAACCCAATCAGATGCAACACCGGAATGTAGGAGCAACGTAAAAGAATCTCGTCAGTTAAAAGTTCTCGTAATTAACTGTAGAAGCGTTTGTAACAAACAACCGGAACTTGAAAGCGTTATTTGTAGTACACAAGCGGATATTGTTATCGGTACAGAAAGTTGGTTGAAACCGGAAATAAGTTCCACCGAAACTTTTAAAGATAGCATGAACGTTTTTCGTAAAGACAAATTACATTCTCATGGAGGTGGGGTATTTATAGCTATGAGTAAATTTCTCCCATGTAATGAAATAGACGTCGATACGATCTGTGAAATCATATGGATTAAACTCAACGTTGCTAGGTCAAAACTCATCATAGGCGCCTTCTACCGTCCACCCGATTCCTACATAGCTATCGTCGAGGAATTAAGAAATAATGTAAATAGTAGCTAGCCGTTTTAAGGATCATGTTATGATTCTAGGAGGCGACTTCAATCTGCCTTATATTGACTGGCGTAATTATGTTCACATCACAGGTAGCAGGGATAAGGCAGCTTCTGAAGTAATTCTCGAGTTGTTGTCAGATAATCATCTCGAGCAGCTAGTTAATGAACCTACGCGGTGTCATAACGGTAGTGAAAACATTTTAGACTTGCTGGTTACCAACAGGCCAGAATTATTCACCGACATTTCAATGACCACAGGAATAAGCGATCACAAAGTGGTAATTGCGACTATCAAATTAATGACCAAGCGAAAAAGGAAAAAAGGGTGGATGTATACAGATTCAGTAAGGCCTCAAAGGAGTGTTTTAGAACCTACCTGAGGAATAATTACCATAACTTCAAGTCAACAAAGGACACCGTTGAAGAGATGTGACATCGTTATATACATATAGTCAGGGAAGGCATGGAAATACATATACCAAAGCGGACAATAAAGGGGGAGAATGATCCACCATGGTACACATGCGAAGTCAAAAGATTACTCAAAAAACAAAGGAAAATACACGCACGCTCAAGAAGGAAGGGGTGTCGCAGCGATTTAGAAACCTTAGCTGATTTAAGAGGACGTATTAAGAATGTAATGCGTGAGGCCTTTAACGATTTTCACTCCAACACAGAGTCTCACAGAAAACTGAAAGAAATTTTGGTCGTATGTACGAAAAGTTAATTGTACCAACAGCAATATTCCAGCACTAATTCGTGAAGGTTCCGAGGTTAATGAAAGCCACGATAAAGCTAACGTACTAAATACTGTATTCAAAAATTCATTTAGGATTTTCATAAGGATAGTATTTCCATTTTCCCACGCCGTGGCGAGTCGGTGATGGAATCATTACGAATAGATACTGCAGGTATCGTTAAACAATTAGAGCTCCTGAAGTGGGGGAAAGCACCGGGCCCGGATGGAATTCCAGTAAGAGTATTTTCAGAGTATGCTGCGGAAATCGGGCCATTTCTGTCTGATATATTCAGTAAATCATTAGAAGAGCGAAAAGTACCTTCAGACTGGAAAATCGCGCAAGTAACTCCGATTTTCAAAAAAGGTGATCGAAGTGATCCTGGGAACTATCGTACCATATCTAACATCTGTTTGTAGTAGAGTTATGAAGCATATTATATGCTCGAACATTATGAATTTTCTAGGTGATAATAATTTGCTTACAACAAATCAACAAGGATTTCGGAAGAAAAGATCATGTGAAACACAGCTGGCCCTACTTACACACGACATAATGAAAGTTATCGATGCAGGTTCACAAGTAGATGCAATTTTTTAGATTTCCAAAAAGCCTTTGACTCTGTGCCACACAACCGCCTTTTAGCGAAGCTTCGAGCGTACGGTATATCGGATCAGCTTTGTGAATGGATAAAGGATTTTCTAACTGGTCGGTCGCAGTATGTTGTCGTTGAAGGAGAAAGTTCTTCTAATCTAGATGTTACATCGGGTGTACCTCAAGGAAGTGTAATAGGACTACTAGTTTCTTAATTTTTATAAACGATCTCGGAGACAAAGTGAAAAGCCTTTTTAGATTGTTTGCTGATGATGCAGTTATTTATAGGGAAGTAAGAAATTTGGCCGATTGCTTAGAAATTCAGCGCGATCTGGATGTTATTTTGGCTTGGTGCGCTGAGTGGCAACTTCACACTAAATTGTAAAAAGTGCAAGACAATGAGCATAACTAACAAAAAGAATCCGATTGTTCAGAAATATGAGGTAAACAGTTCACTTATTGATATGGTCGATTCTATGAAATATTTGGGAGTAACAGTACAAAGGAACATGAAATGGGACATACTCATTAATCCGTTAATCCGTTAGTAGGTAGAGCAAATTCTAGGCTGCGATTCATAGGTCGAATCTTGAAAAATTGTAATGAACAAACAAAGGAGATAGCGTACAAATCTCTTGTGCGTCCACTATTTGGATTATTGTTGTGCCATTTGGGACCCGTTTCGTAAGGGATTGATCGAAAGTATAGAGAAAGTACAGAGAAGAGCCGCTCGATTCGTGACCGCTTGCTACAGTCCTTATGAAAGCGTCACAGAACTGATTAGTAGATTAGGTTGGGAGTCTCTGGTAGATAGATGACACACGTTTCGATTAAACTCATTGGAAAACATGCGTACTCCCACTTTCACTTTTGAGTGTAGCGAAATACTTCTTCCACCAACCTATTTGAGTCGGAAGGACAGGAAAGATAAAGTTAGAGAAATAAGGTGCCGGACTGATTCTTATATGAATTCTTTTTTCCCTCGTACCATTAGGGATTGGAATGCACAGCAAAGAGATTAGCTTTGGTGCTGAGCACCCTCTGCCACCCACAATTTTGTGAATTGCAGAGTATATATGTAGATGTAGATGAAATGCAATATCTTCAGACTCTAGCAGCAGAATTATAGCCTGTATGTAGTTATAGGATTTCTGGTCAGGGAAACGCACAATAATTTAACACAAAAGCTGTCAGATGATTTACTACTGTATGATTTATAATGATTAAGAGATTAGGGAAGTGGTTGAGGTATTATGAACACTTTAGTGACAGGGTTATTTTGATGAGGTTAGAAACTAAGCCTGCCCCAATGACGTAAGTAGAAGTGTGTATGTTAACTTCACAGGAAGAAGACAAAGAAATAGAGAAAACAATCTGAAACTGAAGAATTAATACAATATGTAAAAAGGGAGGAAAAATCTAATAATCATGCATGATTCGAACACGGTAGTAGGAGAAGGAAAAGGGGTAAATGCTGTAGGAAGTTTTGGTCTAGGAGAAAGAAATGAGCGAGGAAGCAGGTTGTTAAAATTTTGTGAAAGATATAAACTAGTTGTGGCAAACAAATTATTTAAGAGTCGTGCAAGAAGGATATACATCTGGTAATGTTCATGGGATCCAGGTATAAATCAGCTAGATTATATCATGGTCAAGCTGACATTCAGGAATCAAGTGCTAGACCAGTTTTTCCCAACGTGGGGCCCACGCCCCACAGGGGGGCAATTTGGTTTTTTTAGGGGGGCAATTTAGAAATTGACTTGATGCGACTTTACCGCTTTCTCTTGGGTTATTTAAACGCAATGCCAGATATGGTTACAAAATATAGCAAAAAAGCAAATTCTTAAAAGGATCACACTAAATTGCCATAATAAATGTTTATTATAAATCTTTTTAATTTGAATTTTAGTATTTCATTATATGTTTTTTAATTTTACTTACTGTGTTTTATGATAATATTAAAGTGTTTTCTTTCAAAAAACACCCTATATCAGTTTCTTTAATAACAAATAATTTATTTATTAAAAATTATGTATGGGGGGCAAAAAAAATGTTGAAAGTGGGACATGACCCAAAAAAGGTTGGGAAACACTGTTCTAGACTGTAAAGCATATGCAGGCTGAGAATAAAGGATCAATACAAACAGAACAGACTGGAAGTGAATAAATTGAAACAATCTAACACAAGATAAAAATTTGAAGAAATAGTAGATGTGGGCCTAAGAAGTAACTCTGAAATGAGTTAAACTGAGGACAAATGTAATGCATTGAAGAAAGAAATAATGAAAGCTGGTAAAGAAACATTAGGCTTTAGGGAACAAGCTGCCCAAAAACCTTGGACCAGAAGAAATTTGAGTTGGTGGATCAGAGTAGAAGGTACAAAAATGTTCAGGGTGCAGGAAGAGAGCAATATAGACAATTTTGAAATCAAACAGGAAATGCAAAAAATCAAAAGAATAATAGCCACAAAAAAGTGTGAAGAAGTAGAAAAGGAAAAATGTTGTAATTAAAATAGATGTGGCAAATAGGAAGATCAAACAAAATTTTGAAGAAAATGTGTGTATACATTAAAGCTGCTGAGGGGAAACCTTTTTTAAGTTTAGAAGATAGAGCTGACTGATGGAAGGAATACATTGAGAAACTGTATGAAGGGGATGACTTGAACAAATTGTTATGGAAAAGGAAGGCGATGTCAACATTAATGACTTGGGAGACCCTGTTTTGAGAACACAATATGATAGAGCTTTGAATAAAATAAGGCAGTTGGAACTGATGAAATTCCTGCAGAACTTCTGAAATCCATAGGAGAATAAGGAAACCAAAGATTATTAACCTGATATCAAAAAGTTATCAGATAGGAGAGATTCCAACTGATTTTAATAAAAGTTCATCTTCACACTTCTGAAGAAAGCACAAGGCGACAAATGTGGGAATTATTGTACAATTAATCTAACATCATATGCTTTCAAATTACTGACCAGAAAAGTATACAGAAGAATGGAAAGGGTAGAAGAAGAAAGAGGAGACGAAGATCGGTTTCAGTTTAGGAAAAGCTGTGGTGCAAGAAAAGTAATTTCAGCTTTAAGATTAATCCCTGAAGGGTGGATTATGAAAAACAAAGGTACTTTTATAGCTGTTGTTCATTTAGAAAAAGCTTCATAATGTTAGGTGGAACAAGAAGTTCAAAATTTTAAATAAGAAGGGTCTAAAATACTGAGATAGAAGAATACTTTATCTATTCTTATAAAAATGTTTATTTGGTCATTTTATCACACTATGAAGTCACAAAATGACATCATGCTTTTTGCCTTCGTAGCGCAACTTACAACCAACATGTTGTTCTAAGTAATGTACAATATTTAATAAGAGTTCTAAGCATCTGCGAATAAATTAACTGTCAGAACATTGAAATAAAAGTATGTATTTCATTCAAATCGACATATCAATCATTAGAAGCTTATAATTATGTATTATTCTTTTGGAATATAGAAGTATTCCTTAAATTCTTTGCCCACAGATATGTAGGTAAAAAGGTTTAATTTTTGAGCATCAATGTTAGCGAATGTTTTGATTAGATTGTTACTTAGCATGGGACAGAATTAAAACTGGCATATGAAATTACAGCAGAGGGAATGAATAATTTAGTTTTTTCTTCAAGATAAACTGTCCTATTAGTGAAATTATTAAATTGTTTGAACTGAAACAGTTGCACACTGATCGCGATCTGTGCAGCCTACATTACGATTAAAACGTTGTTGTTGTTGTTGTTTAAGGGCGCGTCGACAACGAGGTCATTAGCGCCCTAACGATTACCAGCTACAACTGTGGCTAAAAAATATACTAAAATACTGTCTGCATGGTCGGCTGTAAAAGGGTCGACCATGCAGACAGCAAATAAAATAAATCACAAAAATAAATGTAGCCTTAAAGGGGCCACCACGACCTAAGGCTGCAGAGCACCTGGATGCCTGTAGAGGGGCCAAACAGGTTCGCAGAAGAATTAAAAACCACTACTTGTCTATCTGGCTGTATAATGGCCAGCGAGGCAGGGATTATAACCATTTAAAAAATTTAAACAGTACACATGGAAGGGTGGCTGTAAAGAGACCACCCATCCATCTTAAAACTAAGCCGATCTGCCTAAAATTTTAGGCACTAGACCGGCCAAAACACAAAATTTTAAAACACTCACCACGTTGCTGGTCTCGTTGTTTAAAATAAGGGACAGATCGTTGGCCAAGCCAACGTCTGCCCTTAAGTCTAAAAACAGTACACAGTCTATTAAAATGTGGCGTACCGTCAAAGGTAAGCCACATGAATCACACTCCGGAGGGTCCTCTCGGCGGAGAAGGAAACCATGTGTCAGAGGACAGTGTCCTATACGGAGGCGAGTAAGGAGAACCTCATCCCTCCTCGCCCACTGGAAGGAGCTGCTCCAAGGCTGAACAGTTGGTTTGACCTGCCGGAGCTTGTTATGCTCAACTCCCAGCCACTGCCTCTGCCAAACATCGAGAACAAATTTCTTCGCCACCGAGGCAAGGTCTGACTTTGGGACCGGATAAAAGTCGGTTTGGACCTTGTCACAGGCTAACTTGGCAGCTTCATCAGCTGCCTCGCTCCCCCTGATTCCCACATGGCCTGGTACCCAGCAGAATACGACCTCCTTCCCACACGACTGGACGGAAAGGAGGGTGTCCCAGATGTCCTGGACTAGACGGTCTGCTGGGTACATAGTTGCTAATGCCTGAATGCAACTAAGGGAATCACAGCATATGAGGTACTTCTTGTCGCGGCGTGCCTTCATATGCTGGAGCGACTTTAGCAGGGCATAGCACTCCGAAGTGTAAACACTGCACCTGCTATCCATCTTGTATTTGTAAGTCGCTCGAGGGAACACTACTGAACAGCCTACACTGTTAGCCTGCTTAGACCCATCCGTATACACCGGGGTGAAAGTGTGATATTGATTTAAAATATCAGTAAAAATATTAATAAAAACACTGTCAGCGGTTAGCAGTTTGTTATGCCGCGACAGTTCTAAAATTAATCTGGGCCTCTTTAAAAGCCAGGGAGGGGATTTACTCCAACCCTCGCGATAAAAAGAGAGAAGCTCGAATCCGTAATGTTTTAAAATAGCCTTCGTAAGGTAGCTGAACGTTTCAGTGGCTCTATGCCGGTTGGTATAAAGCCCTCGTAGCTGTGATGTAGAACTATATCGTACACGGGACTGCCAGGTATTATGGCAATATGCATATAGTGTCGCACCATGAGGAGTTGCCGGCGGATGGTAAGTGGTGGCTCGCCCGAGTCAGCACAAATGGCTGACAATAGGGCTGGTGCGATATGCACCCGTGGCGAGCCGAATTCCTGCATGGTGGACACTATCCAGTATCCAAAGATAACTGTCCCGTGCCGAACCATATACCATACAACCACACTCGAGACGTTACCGTACAAAGGCTCGATAAACCTGTAGCAGGCAGGAGCGATCAGCGCCCCACGACCTGCCGCACAGACATTTTAAGAGATTAAGAGCTTTTAAGGCCCTGGCTTTCACATCTTTTAGATGCGCAAGCCAGTTGAGCCTTGTGTCTAAAATGAGGCGCAGAAATCTAACCGTTTCAGTAAAACTTAAAACGATGTTCCTCAAGGTAAGGTGAGGCTCAGCTAAAAGACTTCAATTACGAGTAAAAAGTACACATCGGGTTTTCTCGGGAGAAAATCGAAAACCGGTGTGCACTGACCATTCATCCAGCCTGTTCAGCACGAGTTGCAGCTGCCGCTCTGCACTTCTCAGGCTGGACGATGCAATAAAAATTAAAAAATCGTCCACATATAAGAACCGAATGGGACTCCTTATAACCATAGAGATACCATTGAGATAGCAAATAGGGTCACGCTTAAAACTGACCCCTGAGGAACACCATTTTCCTGAATAAAAAGATCAGACACTTCACTACTGACACGGTACCGGAAGCAACGACCAGATAAAAATGATTTTAAAAAACGGGGCAGGTTACCCCTAAAACCCCATTCATGTAACTGTTTTAAAATAACATGCCGCCAGGTAGTATCGTAGGCCTTTTCAAGATCGAAAAAAACACCCACAAGGTGTTGGCTGCGGATGAATCGCATCCTGTATTGCCGCCTCCAGGAGGTTCAGGTTGTCCAAGGTGGAACGGGACTTCCTGAATCCACACTGAAAGCGGCTCAACAGATTACGGGAACTCAATACACCAGACGAGGCGGCGGTTTACCATCCTCTCCAGTGTCTTTCCCACACAGCTAGTCAAGGCAATACTACTGATAACTACCTGGCAACAATTTGTCTTTGCCAGGTTTTAAAATCGGAATTAATGTTGCTTCTTTCCACGGGTCGGGGAAGTGTCCTCCGGTCCTATATTTCGTTAAAAATATCTAGAAGGTACTTTTTAGCATCCTTAATGGGATGCCTCAGCATCTGGTACTGGATCAGATCGGGCCCTGGAGCAGTGTCGTTTGCACTGTTTAACGCTGACTCCAGCTCCCAAGATGTAAATGGGCAGTTGTAGGCCTCTGTATTCGACGAATCGAAGCACAGCGGGCGCCTCTCGGCAGCGACTCTTCGTCGCTGAAACCGAGGGTCAAAGTTAGCGGACGAAGTGATGGCGGCGAAGTTCTCCGCCATCAGCTGCGCTATGCTTCGTTCGTCAGTAATTATACGTCCTGTGATCCAGTAACCCAGATACTGGTGTGCGGGAGTACCTTCCAGATATACGGCGAATGGACTTCCATACTTTCGATGAAGGTGTGGAACGATTTATTGTGCTCACAAAGTTCTGCCATGACCTCTTCTTGCTCTCCTTAATAACTCGACGCGCCTTAGCTCTAGCAATACGGAACGCTGCTAGGTTGTCAGATGTTGGGCACAACCTAAAACGACGCAAAGCCCGTCGATGACCCTGGATGGCGGAACGACATTCATCGTTCCACCAGGGGACAGGGCGTCCTTCGCAGCAGTTCCGGAGCTCTTCGGCATGGAAACGTCAGCTGCACGGTGAATCACTTCTGTCAAGTGATTCACATTCTCCTGTATACTGCCACAGGGTTGCAGTTGTACAGAACGGCAGTAGAGCTGCCAATCTGCACAACTGACGTTCCATTTGCGTCGGTTATTTCCTCTTCCACGTTCACACTCGACGTGCATCCAAATAGGGAAGTGGTCGCTACCATGTAGGTCGCGATCCACGTCCCACTGCACGGAGTCCGCAATTGAGGGGGAACACAAGGAAAGGTCAATGGCAGAAGACGTACCTGGTAGCAGTGGTGAAATGAGTCATTTGCCCTGTATTCAGGATACAAATTTCCTCCTGCTCTATCAATCTACCAACCACTCGGCCCCTGGGGCAATCGGTGGTGGAACCCCACAACGCACTGTGGGCGTTGAAATCTCCCAAAAGGAGAAAGGGCCGAGTGAGTTGTCGTATAATGCCAACCAGGTCGTCGTAGCCGACTGACACACTGGGTGGCAGATAGACAGAGCATACGGTCAGTTGGATTGGACCGTGTATTTTCACCTGCTACTGCTTGTAATGTGGAGGTGAGAGCAATGGGTTCGGAGTGGACAGTGTTTCAGATCAACACCGCCACTCCTCCCTTAGCTCGATCACCCTCGGTATCGTCCTTTCGGAATATGTCATATCCTCTTAGCACTGGCTGGTGTAGTGGTCTGAAATGTGTCTCTTGGAGACAGACACAAAGGATCAGACCGTGCTAAGAGTTGGACTTCCTCTTTGTGAGCCTGAAAGCCATTGATGTTCCACTGAAGTATGGGAGCCATTCTACCTATTTAAACCCTCACCCCCACCCCCGGATCGGGTGGGTCCTCCAATAGTAGTTGCTGAGGAATGGAACAAAGTTCATCCACCAGCATGACATCGTCTTCGGTGTCCAAAGACGATTTTCGTTGTGAGGCCTCGGCATCTTGCGGAATTTTCTTCCGCCGAGGCCTGTTCCCCTTCTCCTTTCCAGAGGGGGATCTGGGAGGATAAGTCGGAGGGCATTTCACAAACATAGAGGGGTCCGTTAGCTTAATTTTCGGACCCCTAACCTTTTGCACCGTTTGCCATCCGCTACCGGCAGATGGCGTTGCCGTTACCACTTCTCTTGCAGATCGCTGTTTCTGCTTCAGGGGCCGCCTCTGCTGTTGCAGAGGGACCCACTGCTGTAGCGGATGGCAGTGTCTTTGCTGGTGGACTTGCTGAACCTGCTGTCGATGTGGTCGATGTTGTCAGAGTATTGCTACCAACATGTGCGAGGTCCTAGGTGTAATGACCTTGATGGGTGTGGCACCACATCTGCACTGACATGAGCACATTGGACTTGTGTCCATGTCCGCAACGGACGTCTGGGTAGCAATACTTTCTTTCCTGACGGGAGTTGATAACGTCTTCGCGAAGCTGGTAGCGAAGACTGGTGGAGCCAGAGCCTTATATCGCTTCTTAGCTTCGCCATATGATATTCGCTCCTTCGTTTTCAACTCCTGTATCTTTTTTTCATCCAGATACAATCGACACATCTCTGCTCCAGGCTGGATGTGCCCCGGAGCAGTTCACACACACCTGTGGGAGCGTGCAGCTAGTGCCTGGCTCATTGAGCCGCCTTTCCGCACTTCCCACAGGTGGGGTTGCCCTTGCAGGTCGCCGTCGTATGACCGAACCGCTGGCACTTAAAGCATCACATTGGGTCCGGTACTTACGGGCGAATATTAAAGTTCAAATATCCTGCCTTGATGTTTTTGGGCAACGTCGGAGTGTCGAACGTCAGGGCGAAGGTGGCTGTCTTCTCAAGACTACCGTTAACCCTTCGTTTAATCTGACGAACCTCGACCACATGTTCTGTTGATCCACTCCTTAAGGAGTTCCTCGGTCTCTAAATCCATAAGGTCCCTGCTGGTGATGACACCTTTACTTGAATTCAGAGTTTTAGTGGAGTTCGAACTTTACTGCGAACTCCCCGAGCTTCTCACACTTAAGGAGTTGGACAGCCTACCTCTGGGTGGATGTTTCCAAAAGCAGTGTCCCATTCCTCAGCTTTTTTACAGATTTGAGGGTACCCGCAATACCCTCTAAACCTATCTGAACATAGAATGGAGAGACCTTCTCAAAAGATCCCTCCACCCTTGTCATAATAACGAAGGCATTGTAAATAATACAACCCTTGCCGTTACTGTTGTTTACATCCGGAGGAGGGCTTTCAATCCTTGCCCGTTTGTATGAACTGGGCGTGTTTTTATTTACCTGCAACACACCCAGGCCGCAGGGGTTTTTTGGGAGTAGGAATTATGGTCCCACAAGTAAAAACCATTTTAAAAAGGAAGTGCTCATACAACAGGGGTGCGCAGGTGCCCCTGAGGTCGCACATTAGTGGGTGGTTTGCCTCACCACTCATCCACCTCCTCAGCACGTGTCCGACCTTGAGGTTGAGGGTTTTTTTAATAGAGGTTTGTACCGTCCTCGCGATCCGGGCGATGAAGCCAAGATCCCCGTTCTCCTAGGCACACAACGTTCCACCGCCACGCCCTACGGTGGTCGTTGAAGCATGGTAGGAGTTTAAGGTGTGGGAAACTTGCGGCGCTCACAAGTTTCCAGCTCGGGCACTGCGGGTTCGCCAAACCCGTACCTGGCACTAGCGTACCAGGCCCCTGCGGGGACAATTAAAATAAATATTACTTGACATAATGTAAGTTTATAAGATTTATTTTAATTTCCTTCACGCACAATATTACTGAGGCTATTATTTCAGTAACATGTAACTGTGTCAGTCTTCTAAACGTTGTAATATTGATTTGAACCATGGATAAACAAAAAAGAAAGGTGTAAGAACCCATGAAGATTTTTGATCAAATTTATATCGCAATACATTATTGCCACTAAAATGCAAACAGTACATATTTATTTATTTATCATATGGCAATTTAGACACTTAAGAACATTGAATAAAATATTTACACTGCAACTTTACAAGATTAAAGACATATCTAGTTTATTAACAAAGTTTATCGATTCCTGAGTTGCCAGCAGGAAGTCCACAAGATCACCACTGTAAGATCTTATTGGACATTCTTCAATAATATGGCCAATAGTCAATCTCTACGCATTCACATTGTACAGGGAGTGTGTGCATCTGCTGTGTCGAGTTCTGATTCTGTTGAGTGTGGGCAGAGTTTTACGAGGTAAATCAAAACCTGGTGGCTTTCGTGTAATTTAAGGTAAGCTATTATTTTGGTGTACAGTCCACTCTTGGATCCAAGCTTTGGTGATGTTAAAATTTTCACAATATAGCATCCCTTGCCGATTTCACTGGCAGTTTTCTAGAGCAAAGCCTGTTGATGTTGGCATCCTTAATATCTTGGTGGATCAGTAAGTTTCTGTTGTCCATTATCCTCTTGTACTCACGTGTAAGAGCATTTATCCGTCGCAGGTTAGGTATCGAAAGCCATTTTGTGGGAGTTGTCTTGATCACGCCTGTAACCATGTACATAGCATCAAGTTGGGTGTCCACTTTTTTCACGTGCAGACTATTCAATCAGACCAGGGCAGCCAAGAAGACAAGACCCAGAGCAGAGGAGTGGAGAGTGAAGGCCAATGCACCCCAGGAGGTACCACATAGTTTTTGAAATATATTGTTTCTTGTCTCAGTCATTTTCGTTAGATGTGCATTAAAGGATAATGTTCTATCAAGGGTAACACCCAGGTACTTTGGTGTCTTATTGTTGGTAAGAATGGTTTCTTCGAACTGTATTTTAAGTTCTCTTCTAGCGAGTTTGCTATTTATATGGAAGCAGGTAACCTCTGTTTAAAAAGCATTGGGTTGGAGTCTCCACCTACGGAAATATTTTACCATTGTTTCCAGGTCCTCTGTTAGGATTTCTTCAGACGCTTTGATTGACCTGCACCTCGTGGCGATAACCCAGTCGTCAGCGAAATCAAACTTTTGTGATCTTATTTTCGGCATGTCTGTGATATACAGGCTGAAAAGGAGTGGAGCGAGCACTGATCCATACAGTAGGCCTTTCTTAAGTTACCTCTGAGAGCTGATGTCGGTGCCCATGACAACCTGGAACACCCGGTACTAAGCATGTTGTTCAACAGGCATGCAATAAGTTTGCAGGGAATTACACGAAGAAATTTATATATCATGCCTTCTCTCCACAATGTGTCATAAACCGCCAAGAGATCGATAAATGCTGCTGAAATTTTTAGTTTCGTTTGGAATACTGCACCAATATAGGTAGTTAGCGAAAGAACTTTATCTATACAGCTTCGTCCTGGTCGGAAGCCTGCCTGTTCCACTGGAATCGCTTCAAACAGTCTCTGGCTAATACTGTTATATATGTCTCCCCAGTAACTTGTAGGTCACAGACAATAAAGCAATTAGTCTGTAGTTTTTTTAGGCTGTCTGCATGCTTATCTGGCTGTAGTATAGCTATTATCTTAGAACATTTAAATTCCAGCAGAATGTTGCCAGACTGCATGATGTTCGTAAAGAATTGCGCCAACCATTTTTTTTTGGTGTTCTTGTCACAATTTATTAGGAATTCAGGGTGTATGTTGTCAATCCCTACGGCTTTTGTTGGCGAGATTTTCTTAAGAGCCTCCGAAATACGAGGGCGAGTCAAATGAAAATCTTAAATTTATAATAAAAAATCGAAATTTCACACCGTTATCCTGTAAGTTGGTAAGAGTGCAGAATGGTCTGTAGGTGACAGCATAGTGCAGATGCACAAATACCATCACAGTATCAGTATAAAGATGGCTGCCTACTTGAGACTTGCACCAGGGAAGAACGGTGTTCTGTTATTCGGTTTTTGAGTAGTGAAGGTGTGAAACCTATTGAAATTCATTGAAGAATGAAGGTTCAGTACGGTGATGCATGTTTGTCACAGCAGCAAGTCTACAAATGGAGTAGGAAGTTCGCAAATGGTGTGACTTCAGTGGAAGATGCTCCTAGTCCAGGTCAGGCACAACGAGTTGTGACTCCACAGAACATTGCAGCAGTTGAAGCCATAGTGATGGAAAACCGCCGAGTGACACTGGTGACATTGCAGCATGTTTAAAGATTAGTCATGGTTCAGTACACCACATTGTGCATGATGTGCTCCAGTTTCACAAAGTGTCTGCAAGATGAGTGCAACGGCAGCTGACTCCTGAAATGAGAGAGCGACGTGTTGATGCTTGTGAAGAACTTCTTCGGCACTTTGAACAAGAAGGTGATGGGTTCCTTGCAAGAATCGTTACTGGGGACGAAACCTGGGTTCACTTCCACCAACCGGAAATGAAGAGAGCGAGCAAGGAATGGTGCCATTCCTCATCACCAAAACGAAAGAAGTTTCGAACGGAACCATCAGCAGGGAAGGTTATGCTGACTCTTTTGGGACGAAAAAGGCGTCATTTTGGAGCATTACATGTCTAGAGGGACCACTGTCACCAGTGCATCATACACAGATCTAAAAAATCATCTTCGGCCTGCAATCAAATCAAAGCAACATGGATTGCTGTCATCAGGTGTCCTTTTGCAACATGACAATTCAAGGCCCCTCACTGCCGTACAACAGTTGCAACAATCACAGACCTGCATTTTGAGGGTCTTCCTCATCCACCATACTCACCAGACCTTGCCCCAAGTGATTTCCATATGTTTGTACCACTCAAAGAAGCAATGGGAGGAAAGAAGCTCCATTCTGACGAAGAGGTACGCCACGTGGTGCACTAGTGGTTGCGCGGACTACCAAAAGAAATTTTTTTCTAAAGGAATTTATGCACTTTGTAAGCGCTGGAGGACTTGCATTGAGCGTGGGGGAGATTATGTTGAAAAGTGATACAGCTTTGTACCACTTCTACACAGTAAATAATATTTAAAAAAATATTTAAGGTTTTCATTTGACTCGCCCTCGTATCTTCGGTAGTAAAGGGGCGGGAGTGTTCGGTTTCTGTGGCTTCATTTTTTAAGATTTTCAGCTCTCTCTTCACTTGGATGGTATGTGCTTTATCTTTTGGTGCCCTAGATGTGGTTACTATATGTGAGGCCACTTCATTTGGGCTAATGGTCATTTTTTGGCATTGTATGTGGGCACCACTCCCTAGCTTCTTTAATAACAACTACGCTTTCCTGCTCAACATCTGGAATTTGTGGCTTTCCACCGTTTCCATCCACTTCTCCCTTATTGCTGCATCCAGACTGTGTAGAAGTTTTGTCTGTTATTTCCTGATCATCGGATTCAAGAAAGATATGGCACAGTTCATCACTATAAAAGATTTTGTTGTTTTTGCAGCCATCATATTAATATAATATAATTTGCTTATGGAATTAATGCTGTGTTGAAACACTCCTGCTGCTTCTTCCCAACGTTTCGTCTACGGCTTAGGTCTTCATCAGGGGCCGTCTGCCGAAATTGCTACAGATTGTGATCCGCTGGAGACTGGCATTGCTGGTTGTTTAACGTCGGGAAGAAGAAGAAGCAGGAGTGTTTCAACGCAGCATTAATCCCGTACACAAATTATATTATAAAGTTCATCACTGTTTTGGGACCAGCCTGGAATGTTTTTTTTATCTGCTTAACGTCTCTCTAACAGCGAGGTCTTTAGAGATGGGAAACGATGGGGGGCAAGGAATGGGAAGGAATTCGGCCATGGCCTTTTGAAGGAAGCATCCCGGCATTTGCCTGGAGTGATTTGGGAAACCATGGAAAACCCAAATCTGGATGCCCGGACGGGCCTGGAATGTACTCTTCACGGTACCCTCTTGGTATGTGCTTTTTGGCAGTATTTAGCATGGCGCCAACAAATTGATGATAATTTTCACTTGTAGGTGGTATCCAGCCCAGGCACTTGACAAAGTTCTCAATTGATTTAGACTA
Source organism: Vandiemenella viatica (assembly GCA_031002005.1). Lineage (NCBI taxonomy): Eukaryota > Metazoa > Arthropoda > Insecta > Orthoptera > Morabidae > Vandiemenella > Vandiemenella viatica. Next base: position 294,049,215 of record JARYHS010013630.1, read on the forward strand.
GGGTTACCAGAATTTTTTCTCCAAATCCGGGGACGCTTCAGAACTTTTTCACCAAAATCCGGGGACGCTTTCGGCATTTGCCTTAATGACCCGTTGAGCTTTTATAAGTTATATCATTAAATGTTGGGTTAACTCAAAAGAAACATATTTATCATTTATGATCGAAGTTTTCACTGCGTTTTATATAAATAAATTCTTCTCGGGCTTCCGGCCTCGTTAATATGTCGCACTTGTGGGACGTTTCGAAGGCGTCTATTCTCAGCCCTCATTTTCAACAAAATGTCAACGACAAACTAAGGAATAAACTTTTTTTTTTCCTTGAAGTTAGCTTCTTCATTAAATTACTCAGTATCATGGAAGAGTCAATTTGCTGTGACATCAGTGCCTTCTGCCAGTATTATTGCATTCTGAAAAAGGGGCAAAGTTGAGTTTGCAAAATTCATCCACAAGAAGGTGCAGAGATCAACAAACTACTTCTTGAGCATTACTGGGCATTTATCTTCAGATCGGAAGAACGATTTGAGAGCAGGATAGATTTCGCATATTCTTCTGATAACTGGTAGAAGAGAAAGCCGCATAATTTTACTGTAACCTAGCATTTCTTTGTATTCTTGTCAAAAAAAAAAAAAAAAATGGGGGAAAACAGTAAAAATCCGGGGACATTGCGGGGACGAAATCTGTCCGGGGACAGAGAGCTAATTACGGGGACTGTCCCCGGCAAACGGGGACGTCTGGTAACCCTAATTTAGACCAGTTGGCCTTTGTAAAGTTCCATCTGGGGTGGGGGACAGAAGTGATTAGGGGAATTTGAGCCCCTACGTCTATTATTATTGGTCGATGTTGACTATGTGGAAAAACTGGAAGAACTTTTTGAGAGGCCGCTAGGGGCCGTCCTCTGCTATCATATGGGAAAAAAAAGGCGGGGTTGTATACCTGTCTCCACGCTGTTGATTTAAACGTATAGCAATCCTTGGCATCGAACACAAGATGCAGATGTTCGTCTTCTGCCCATATATTAATAAGTGTGAGATTGAAGTATTGTTTTTCTGGTGGCAAGTTTAACGTAGTATGTAGTTTGGTTGAAATGCAACCTGGACCTGGATGGAAACTGAAACCTTTTGGTACAGCGCAAGGCACAAGGAATTACACTGAATTTTATAACAACTCTAGTTAAGCAACTGCAGAGAAAAATTACCATAACACTCCGTTAAACCCATCATTTTTGATGGGCTTTGAGGCTAATAATATGTATAAGAATCAAGTGGCTATAATAAAAGTAGAGAATTGAGAGGGACACACATCAGTTAAAAAGTGTGATAGACGAGGTTGTAATCTATCCCCATTAATATTCAACTTGTATGTAGAAAAAGCAATAAAGAAAGTGAAAGAAAGGTTTGAATGTGTCATAAGTGTTCAAGGAGAAAAAAATCAGTATGCTACGGTTTCCTGATGACCAGTTAGCAGAACAGGTTGAGGATATTGACAAGTTACACAATATCATGAACAAAATACTTCAGGAAGATTTTAGACTAAATATAAACCAAAGCAAGTGATTAAATGTAGCAGAAATTGTACCAATTAACAGTAGATTAAATATAAAACTAGGAGCAGGTGCGATTAGGAAAAGTGAATTCTGCTACTTGGGAAGTAAAATTACAACTGATGGCTGAAGCAGGAATGATGCTAAAAGCAAAAAAGCTGAAAGAGATTTCTTGAAAAAGAGAAATCTTTTAGTTTCAAATATTGATCTAGGACTTAGAACTTTTTAAAACTATGTGTCGAACATCACTTTATGGCAGTGAACATGGACTTTAGGAATACAAGAAAGAAGGAAAATTGAAGTACTTCAAATGTGGTGCTGTAGAAGGATGCTGATAATTAAATTGGCAGATAAAGTATGTAAAGAACATTTTGGAAATGATGGGTGAGGAAAGGAGTTTGTGAAAGAAACTTACAGGAAGAAGAGACAGGATGGTAGGTAATATTTTGAGACATGCAGGATTGGTTTATTTGTTAGTGGAGGGAACAGCTGAAGGTAAGAATCGTAGAGGAAGACAGATTAGAATATATGAAGCAGATAATTGACGATGTGGGTTGTAAGGGGTATGCTGAGATGGAGAGTGTAGCACAAGATAGGGAAGGGATGGAGGATTGCATCAAACCAGTCAAAAGAATGATGACAGCAAAAAGTTATGTTGTATTATGCGTCACATGAAATAACTACGCTGTTCAATTAGATACTCAAGCCCCTTCACCAAAATCCATCCTCTTCAAATATCTATAGTGTATGTTTCCTAAGAAATCCACACCACTCCAATATCTGAGACCTAATTTCACACTAATCTCAGCTAGGCTGGTAATAAATCCTGTCCATGTGGCAGCTTGATTCTCAACACACTACACCAGATTCAGCCCTCCTCAAATACATGTTAAGGCCCTCCAATAATTATATCACACATTCTACCTAACAGTAAAAAATGATTCTGAACCAACTTTTGTACCCCAAGCATGTGCAGTAATGTCACTCTCCATTGGAATAGATCTGTCATGTCAAGCGGTGATAGAAACAGAAAATGGAATGTTCATTTTGAAAATGTTTTACTAACGGAACGTACCTGAGTCAGTAAATGTCTGATTCCATGGTAGTTTGGGACTAGGTATGTTTGCTGGCACTATTGCTATTACAAGTTCTATGGCAACCATCATAAACAGCAAATGTGTGAATCAAATTAACTTTATTACATATCTAAATTAGTTGGTGATGAAACAAAGAAGAGACATCATTTGTATCGGAGTTGGTATGTGATATAGTAATTAGCACAATTGGCTCGTTCAGAAACAAAGTTGCAGAATATAACAGATTGCACCAATTTAAAAATTTTAAAAGTAGATACAAATTGTAATGAAAGGATTGTAAAAGCTGATTACATCTATGAGGCACCATTAATAAAATTATTTAAAATACATAATTAAGGTATTTACCTCAAAAACCTGAGCTAAGGCTTTTGCACCCTCATTCTCAAGTCTGTTTCGTCCAGCAATAAATACTTTTAAAGCAAGTGGTCTACCTGCAGTCTTGCTGTTTTTGTAGCAGCCAAGTAATCCTTTTGCCAACATCTGAAACACACATATTTCAAAATAATTTACATACATGAATAAAGCCAATGACATGTCATTAGAAATAAATTTGGAAGGAATCAGTTTAGTGGCAGTGGGGGGGGGGGGGGGGAAAGCTTCAAAGCTATGCAAGTCTGAATTCATTTCTTTTATCTGTTTATAAGAACAGTATTATATGGATTAAATGCACTCGTATAAAACTATGTGAGTGCTAGCAATCTAATTGGTGTGATAGTGTAACTTAATAGCAAAGAAATTGGTTAAAGATGGGTTTATGAAGAGTATTGTCAGTGCAGGAGGACCATTGACTTATGTATCTAGAAATTTCTATGACTATGTTAGAAAACTGAGGGAAAGGGAAGGTGTTGAGAAACTTATAGATAAATATGGAGAAGAAGTTACTGAGGATTTGAAAAGACATAGATTTTAAGTAACTGGTTTAATTAGAGCATTAGGGACAATGAATCAGAAACGGGAGGGTCTAATTTGAAGAACGAGCTGAACAACACAATTAGAAATGAAGAAACCAAAAATTTCGAAATACATCCTGAGGAAATCATGAAGGTAATAAGAAAGCTGAAAAACATAAAGGGGCTGGTGTAGATAATATTACTAAAGACACCTTAAGATAGCCGGATGTGACATTGTACCCAATCTTGAAATATTTACATTGAGTCTAGATACTTACTGTTTACCACAGGAACAGGACAAAAACGCTTTACAAGATTTCGGTGAATAGCCTTCTTAATGAAATAGGTGAGACATATGGCAAGGGGAAAGAAATGTACTTTAAGACCTACTACACGAGTATTGTTTCTAGCGATAGTAAGGTTATTCACCGAAATATTGTAAAATCTTTGTATTTTTTGTTTTTTCTTCCATTTGTCCTTGCCCTACTGCCCATGGTTAAGATAGATTTTGATGCAAGATGAGTTACAGCTAAGTTTAATGTGAACATAGCCAAGAAGTATAAGGAAAAAGTAGACAGAGTAATAAAATTTGAGAATGAAACTTATTGTGAAATGATAAGTTAGCTGAAACTGTTGGAAAGGGAAATGAAAGAAATTGAAAAAAATAAGGACATAGTTTACATGGAGTACTGTTCTTATATTGAAATTAGCAAGTTTCAAGTATTAAATTGAGACAGTGCTGATGCAAAAGATTTTGAAATTTCTATAACAATCTATAACCTTAAAATGCTAATGTCTGTCACACACCTGGCATCATACTTCCCACTTCTGCTGCCTAACCAATAATGACCAGAGATGTTGGTTGAGGTTTATGTGCATTATTTAATAATTCTATTTAGCTAAGCATTCACGAGTAAATGAACAGCCAACACACTAAAAGAAAAGTATGTATTTCATGAAAATTTACATATTTGTTATTAGTTGCTTTTCATAATTAAAATGCATTCAATGTAGATTTTCTTATACTCTCTGTACAGCAATACCGTTGTTACAGTAAGCTAAGAAGTATCTACATTTTAAAGATTATCATCATTATTTGACAAGAATTGTACTTGGCGAAGAAACAAACTGCTAAAATACTGCATTAAACAAGTCATTTGTGACTAATTTACAAGATATTTAGATTGTATGTAGATATTTTAAGTCCCTGTTACAATATACTTGAAGAAATGATTTGCTGATACAATGAAATAAAAGTATGCACTGTGTTTAAATTAATATTAATTATTAATTGCTTTTAATAATGATGTCAATATGTCAAGACGCAGTAAATATTTCCAGTGGACTAAATTCAGATTGCAATGCAATGAATTTATTTGCACATGAGTAATAGAATCCATGAATTTTGAACAGTAATATTACTAGAAGTTGTGGTTATGTCAAAATGCAGACAGGACCAAAATGACAATTTTTTTTACAGAATAATTCACAATGAATTTAGTTTTATAAATAATTTAAGCCGTTTTCATAAGTGCCAAGTTACTGAAGTTATTTGATAAGGATGGAAGTAGTTTATTTACTTTGGGGAATGAGATCAGCACAAGGAATAAAACCAATATCACGTGCTACAGCATAAGGGTTTGGCATTCCTAATTTATTTTTAATTTAATTCTTCCCTAATTCAGACATCATTATTCTGTAGAAGTGTAAACTACAAGCGAAATATGTATAAATTACTAAATAAGATTATGAATTACAAGGAAAGGGAAAATAACTCATCACTCACCAAAGTTAAAAGCAGTGACGGCAGAAGAACATATATCACAAGCGCACAAATATACACAATATTTCAGTCTTAAACCTTCTTCATGTTAAAGAGAATCAGTCATGTAGTTCAGGAGGTGTGCACATGCCGAAGTTTGTTACGAGTCATTTTCCCTTTCCTTGTAATTTATATTGCCTAAAGTGGTTTCCATTTTCCTTTATTTAAATAAGATTATGAGCATTACATAACGACAAGTCTATCTATTTAGACAACTGGAAAGAAATGAATTTCCAAAACATTCCTTTCACCCGTCATTTTTGATGGGCTTACCAGGTGTGTAAATATGAAACCGGAATTTGATGATTGATGGCTGTAGCTATCAAAGCAGTTACCGCCAGATCACGTAATTGTCGCCAGTTTTTGTCGACAGCCGACAAATACATATCATCACCCGGATTCAAACACTTGACAGTTTTTCATGAAGACTTTGTAGCCCTGGAGATGGCAAAAGATCAGATCCTTTATAATAATTCTCTGTATGTCGGAATGTGTATTCTTGACCGTTTGAATGTGAGGATGTATCGATTTCATTATGAATTCGCTATTCCTTTCTTCGGGGAAGTCGCAAGGTCAGTTACGGCAGTTAAATGACAAATTATTAGGTAAATGGAGAGATAATAATATTTAAAAATTAATTGGTATATTATTTTAATGGGTTAAAGAAATATACTGTTACACAGTAACTAATGTAGAAAAATTAAGTGCCATGTCAGAGGGGTGCAATAAGAAAATCTCAACGTGAAAATCTTGAAACTAGGCTAGGAATTGATAACATCAGTAATTAATAATACGAGTAGTGATATAGTGACAGAATTTGAAGTGATACTGATACTGTAGACATTCCTTATGCAAATTGTGATAAAGATAACAATATCATAGCTAATGAAAAACTGATAAATTTGACTGATTATATTATTGTAACTGGAGTAAGTTCAGAAGAAAGTCTCTGGTCTGACTGTGAGATCAAAGAAGGTGCATACATTGTTGAAATGAACATAAATGATCAAAATATGTTCCATGTAAATTCATATGAGGTGAATTAAATGACTGGAGATGGCATGAGGTAGAGTATGAGTATGGATGTTAGTAATGTCTTGAGTGAACATGTAATGTGTGTAAATGAAAATATTGATGAGGTAAGTATTATAACCAATTTGGTTAAATCACAAAATGGGTGTAATTTGTATGAAGTTTTTGTTGAAAGAGTGTATTTTGGAAATATATCAATTCTGTTTATAAGATTGGTGATTTGGTTGAAGCATTTATGGACCAGGTTAGGTAAATGATTGGATTGTTCATCTATGATGACTGTTCAGCTTCCCTCCCCCCCCCCCCAAAAAAAAAAAAAAAAAAAAAAAAAAAAAAAAAAAAAAAAAAAAAAAAACCCTTCACAAGTAAGACTGAATTTCAACTGGTTTAGTGTTTTAAATTTAAAAAAATAAAATCAGAACTAACTTTGGGTGGATATTTCTTGTGTCTTGTAAATAATAAAGGAAAGGGAAATTAAGCCATCACATACCACAGTTAACAGCTTCAATGAAAGAAGAAAAAGTAAGGCAGACACACAGATGCAGTATTTCGGTATTAACCTTCTTCATGTAGTAGAGAAACATATTGAATTTGTGTGTCCACCTTAGGTATTTTCTCTCATTACAGCCAGCAGCTTTGGTACGTGATGAGTTAATTTCCCTTTCCTTCATTATTTATATCATCTAGAAGTTGCTTCCTTTTTCCTTAGTTTCATTATTGAGCTTTATTGTAGTAGTACATGATGTAAATGTTAGATACAAGTGAGACAAACTGAGTACACGACTAACTGAATGCTGCTAACAAAATATAAATGCTGTTGATGACACAAAATGATTATTGGTCATGATTGACAAATACCATCTGTAAATGCAATGCAGCATATAGAGTGATCTGCTAGTACAAATGAGAGCTACTTTATTCATGAAGGTTGTACAAATTTGTATGACAACACAGAGAAAGGAATCAACTTCACTGAATGACAACCAGCATGCATTTTAAGGTATCATTTGAAACTGACGATTCACAATTATTTGTGTTGCGTGCTTACACAGGAAATTATTGTTGTTGTTATCGGGGGTTAGGGCTGCGTCGCCGACAGGGTCGTTAGCACCCTAACAACAACAACCGGTTTAACAATGTGGCTTAAAAGTTGCAATATTACCATCTGCTTGGCCGACTGTAGAGGGTCGGCCATACAGATGGCAAAATTAAATAAAATACTTAAATGTTGGCTGTAAATGAGCCATTAAAAATACACTCTTTTACAAACAATGCCTGGTTGGCTGTAAAGAGGCCAACAAGATTTAAAAAAAGATAACTATGTACATGGATGAGTGGCTGTAAAATGGCTACCCATCCACCTTTAAAAAAAAAAAAAATTGGGCTGGTCTTCCCAAAAAATTTGGGGCAAGACTGACCAGTACACAAAATTTTAAAACCTTAGCCACATTACCAGCATCATTATTTAAAATATGGGAAAGAACGTTGGCTAGGATACAGCTGAGGGAATCACAGCATATGATGTACTTCATATCGCAACATACCTTCATATGCTGGAGCAACTTTAGCAGGGCGTAGAAATCGGCAGTGTAAATACTGCACCTGGGGCATTACTTTCCTGCATAAAAATGCCTGCTCACATACAAATATTACAACAGAAAACATCCTCACGATCAATGGCCCCGAAAAATTTGATCACCCCCATACATCCCAGACCTTGCACCAATTGATTATCACCTTTTCCAGCATACACAATACTTTCTTGGTGGCCAGCAATTTCATGACGATGGTAAGGTCAAAGAAATTGTTAATATGTGATAGACTTCTACAACAAAATCATACCAAAGCCTTGTGCCATGCTTTGAAAAATTGAATTTTTGTAAAAAAAAAAATTAGTTTGACAAATGTAGTTCAAACAGCAATAAAATATTTTGTAAGTATATCAACAGTTTTCAGCCCCTGGCTGATTCAGCTTTACACATCGATCTCTCCACATTTTTCTCTCTTCTTCAAACTCTCCGTCACCACCTTGGTCTAATCCTCTGCTCTCCTAAACATACACCCCTCTGCTCATATCAGCAACTTATCCCTTGCTCTACTTCTAGGCCATTAACCTAGCATTTAATTTTGTGCATTTTCCTATTTATTCTCTGCTCCCCCATTCTCTTAACATGCCCATACCATGTTATTTTGCCTGATCTATTATTTCCTTTTTTTCTGTGTCCCCAACAGTTTTATTCCTCATCCTGAATAAGGAAATGATATAAAAATTGAAACTCTAAATATACAAGAATGTAAGTGTATTGTTATTAATGGCCTGTAATAAATTATGTTCAGGATACTCCACATATAACTGGACTGTGTAAGAATTTTATTTTGTATGAAACTTACCAATATCAAAATGCTTAAATAGATTACAGCATGAAACTGCTGTAATCTATTTAAGCATTTTGATACTGGTAAGTTTCATACAAAATAAAATTCTTACACAGTCCAGTTATATGTGGAGTATCCTGAACATAATTTATTACAGGCCATTAATAACAATACACTTACATTCTTGTATATTTAGAGCTTCAATTTTTATATAAAACTAGCTGGTACCCACGACTTCGTTCATGTTTGTAAAGAATTTGGATTGACAGCTACTGATATCTAACAACCATAGTGCACGATAGGAGACATGATATTACTACCACACACAAACACCAATGGTCTATGCTATGTAGTTGTGGCAGAAAAGTGACAAATGCAGAGACACATGTCTTTGGTCGAAATACGATAACATCTTTGATCTGCCACTTTCAACCACCATATCTCCCACACTCCCCCAGTTATTGAAATTCGGCCAAAGTTGTGATCGAAAGGTGACTGTGTTACTACCACACACAAACGCCAGTCATCTGTGTTAGATAGTTTTCGCTGAAAAGTGACACTCCAAGACAAATACTTCTTTGGCAGAAATATGAAAGTGTCACAGGTTGACCACTTTCAACCACCATATCTCCCACACCCCCACAGCTACAGACATTTAACCATGGGAGATTCACTGCTACTACCACACACAAACATCAATGGTCTATCCTGTGTATTTTTGGCAGGAAAGAAGTATAAGGAGACACAAATTTTTGTGTCGAAATATGAAAACTCCCTGCATTGACCAACTTTAATCATCATATCTTCCACATCCCCACAGCTATCAGCATTCGGCCAATGTTGTGCACGATAGGAAACTTCATGCTACTTCCTCACACAAACACCAGTGATCTGTGCTATGTATTGGTGGCTGAGAAGTGAAATATAGGGAAAAACACATCTATTTTTATATATTTAAGATTTTGTGATATATATTAAGTCTTAATACAAAGAATGGAAATGGGAATAAGATAAACCAAAAATTATCAAAGTCGATTGAGATGCACCAAGGATGTTGAATGGGAGACGTGAATTAAAAATTGAATTCTCTATGTGATCACGGGCTTAACCAGAAAATTGTATATTTTTGCATCTATCTAATGTGTTCAAAGCCAGATTTCAATCGGGACTAATAACCTTTGGTTTACATTCTTTTTATTTAAATGCTCAGTCATAATGCTAAAATGCTTTTATCATGTTATAGTTAACACTTTATGTTACAAATATTATAATTAAATTTTGTTTACCTTGCCACCTGTGATTCCCAAGCCATTATTATTCAGTTTAAGAACCTCCAACGAATAGCAGGTAGAACTCATAAGTAAAGTTACAAGTCCCTCCACACCCACTGGGCCAAAAGCATTGTCGCTGAGATCCAGTTCAGTCAGACGAGCCTCTGCCAACATCAAACCACTGCTCAAATGTTTCTGTAAAGAACAGAAAACAATTTCAGTATCCATTCAGAAAAAAAGCACTTCTAGTAATATAGCTTATAACAGCCCTCAGACCCAATCAATTTTATGAAATGTTATTTTAAGACTTGTGTATAGCAAGCTGGAAGTTGATTAATTTTAGTTTTGTATATTTTCCATGTAATTAATTGTGAATTTTATAAATGAACCTTCTTTTATGGAGAGAAACTATGTAAATACTATTTAATATAATCAAGGACAGTATTATGCATAAAAACATTGATTAAAAGTTTGTAATTCTAAGTTTTGATGTGAGCTACGATGTTTGGAGGACAATTTGCGATTGTTTGGAGTGTTTTATGTAGATAATTTTGAGTGTAAATTGTAAATATTTTTAATTTTCATTTACATGTATTTCATAATGATTTTGTATTAATTCCGATTGTTTTTGTACAGCTTTAATTGTTAAAGTATTGTTAGAATTCGAGAAATGTCGGAACCTTTTGAACAATTCTGTATGTTTCTAAAGTGTCAGTGTGCAGAGATGGTGAGCTGAGAGAGTTGTCAGTCATTAGTTCTTGTAAGTGTCTGAGCTTAATCACTGGAATATTTGTTTATGCTTGTACTTAAAATCTTTGGACTGAGTCGATGTCTTGAAAAGGGGGGTGGGGATGGGAAGTGAAAAGTGATTCTTATAGTAATTATTTCATTTAATCAAATACCTAACAAACTGTTATAAAACTATTAAAACCCTCTTGATATTTGTGTTCCATTTTCATGGAGTACAGTTAAATTTTTCTCACTATCCGGCCCAAAACATTTAAAAGTTTTATAATATAACTTCCCCCTTACTTAACAAGATAAAATGTAGAATCATGGAATATATTTATCTGTAAGTTCACTATCACCAAATTCAGAATTATTTAACCAAATTTAACTCCAAGCAAATTTCCACAATGGAAATGCATGAGTTTGAAGTCTTCCAAGGTGTTTCTACATATTGGGAGAGAAAAAAAAAATCAATATTATTTGATGAAAGCTGAATCGACTGTCAGTATTCTTTTTTTGTAAAGTGAATAACAATCTTATGTGCCCTGGCAAGGCATGCCATGTCAAATTCTGTCAAGCAGGGTAAGCAGAAATACTCTGAAATCAGTGGTTCTTATTCTGCAGATCTTTGTCGTCTAAGTATAATTATATCTACTAGAGCAAACAGAAGACTGTTCTTGGTGGTGATAATATTTCTTCAAAGAAATCAACATTCCTATAAACCTCATAATGTGGCTAGGCAAAAGTTAGATCATTGAATCCCTTAGCATTTATTAACAATTTGTACCAGATTACAGATCCATCAACAGCTGATCTACAATAATTCCAATGTTTTCAACTTTTGATCATATTAAGCACATTGCTTTGAAACTGATACACTCATACTCCTAATTAATGCTCACTGATTGCCTGCACGTATTTTGGCAACTCACAAAGACACTTCTCAGTTGATTGATAGTCCCCCAAAGTCCTCTCCCACTTCTCTTCTAGTATATATGAGATTTACTGCAAAAGCCATAGCAACTACTTTTCCAAGGATAATGCAGTTCAAACAAGAAATTTTAAAATATGCAATTGGAAGGTCTAATATATGTCAATATTTAATGCACAAAATTTTGAACAACATAGTGATCTGTATCAAAATGTCATTTTTCATTATATTTGTTCTTATTCCCTAACAAGATGTAAATCTCGCACATATGCATATGTATGACATTTACAGTACTCCGAAGTGGTCTCTATAAAAAATGCTACCAACAATGTGGAAGGTGCCTAACAGCCCCAATCTTGGAAGGGTATTTTGATCTCATGTCTTTATTGATGTGGCAATGTCTTCACTTGACCAAAAGCCTATACTAAGCTATGTTGGTATAAGGTCAAAATCATATGGAGGTAGATCTAGCAACTAGGGTGGATGCTTAAGTACTTCTGCTGACCAAGAAGAGTCAGAACACAATCTACCATATAGACTCATAACATTATGAAGGATAACTGCATCTTGTAGTGGTGTCACATTATGTTCTACATGATACATATTTCAAAATTTCTTGCCCGATTGACAATACGATGAAGAAAAAAATGTTGCCATTACTTTTACTACTGCTGCTATCACCTTGTTAGGAGCAAATTTACAGTAAGGTTTTAAACAAGTAAACAATGAGAAAATAGGGTCGCATCAGATCACTTCAGACCAGAAATCAGCAATAAGTGTATTTGATGTCACCTTGATAAGTTTTTGCAATGTATTCTTGGCTGGACATGTACTGCACAGTAGAATATGAGCCAAAGTTCATGCAGCTCCACATTTGCTCATCACAGAATCAAGTTTGAGGCCCTACTTCAACAGGTCAATTGTATACCTGCATTCATTAAATCGCTACAATAACCATCATCAATTTGACAATTTTGCAGTTCAATTATTAATGTGTTTGCTTTCATAGTTCAGGGTTCAAGGTTAAAATCCCAGTAGGGCCAGTGGTTGCAATGGTGTGGCCCTGGCTTTTCCTCTTACAGGGCATTACCGTGTGCTCACTGTGTAGCACCCAGCAGTAGTCATTCATCATCCAAACATACCAAGTTCCCTGGTATCGCCATTACATGACCTTTGTATCCTGAGGGAATCTTTCACCCTGTTCCTCACTTACAGCGCCCAGTTTGGAGGAAAGAAATCAAGGTGTGAATGTAAGAAATTTAACTTCAAGCTCATTGTGCATGCCAGCATTTTCAATTTTGTCCTCAACTATGTTGATGTACTCTGGGGTACGACTGTTTCACAGGAAGTTTTGAACCACACTTAAAGGCAGTCTACACCTCTCTCCACAGCATTCACCGAATGAGGAAAATCTTCATCTAGCATTAGTTTCCGAATATTGGGAACAGTGAACATGGCCTCTTTCAACTTAGCATCTGACAAGTTGGGGAACTTGTTACATAGATACTTGAAACAGTTACCACACTTAGGTAATGCTTTGACAAACGGTTGCATTACGGCCAGTCTGAGATGCAGAGGTGCCTCTTTCCATTAGAGTGCCACATTTGATATTTCTGTCTCCCGAAACCAATTATAACTTTTGGGGCCAATGTCCGTCACAAGCCCGACTGTCCCATTCACAGATGAAAGGGAGGAATTAGTGTATCCTGATTGTTCTCCTAGAAGCATACCTAACACTTTCAAAACACCATGCACCATCCAATTGTGATCCTCATAATGCTTGGTAGTAAGAAGATCCTTCATGTTGTCATGTGTTTCCTTCATGTTGTCATGTGTTTCCTTCAAGAGCACAGAATGGCTGACAGGTATATTTATTACCATTGTGCAGCAGAACTGCCTTCAGGCTTCTCTTAGATGAATCAATGAACAGTCTCCAGTCAATGGGTGCATATGGAATTTTGAACTGATCCATCAAACCTTGTACATTGCTGCAGGCCCACAACAAGTCATTTTGAGAAAAATATTGTGTAACTTCCAACTCCCTTTTTCTGTAAAATGTAAGGGATGTACTGGGTGCTAACAAATGTTTTTCACACAGTCTTGACCTCAGAAGCTCTGCTTTATCCTTTGTCAGTACCAGACCAGAGACTAAGTAATTTAGATCTGGTTGAGTGAACAGAAGAGGGCTCTCTTCTGCACCTACTTCAAAATTCATCCCTCTCCTGCAAAGTATCTATGTCATCACTGTCGTTCACATCTATTTTCAGCAAAGGCTGTGTGGTATAGGTATATCCGGGCCATGTGGAACAGGATGAATTGCTTGAGGGAATGTTGTAATGGTCTCCTTGTCTTTCTTATTGAAACCAGTTACCATACAAATGCAGAAGTAGCAGTCGATGGTATGATTTTGTTGCTCACGCCAGACCATAGGAATACCAAATCGTAATTACTTCTTTCCTGTCATACATCTTCTACACATGACCTGTGGAGCTCTTGGTTTATTGATGTCACCTAGTTTGACTCCAAAATAGGCATGGTAAACCTTTTTCATGAAAGCGGTAATGTTTCTTCAGTCTTTTTTTTTTTTTTTTTGCCCCAAGTTCACAACAAATATAATAAAAACTGTTAAAGTTTGCACAGTATTGGTAGACATTGTACACTAACATGCACTTCTTCCACAAGCACAACACAGTGACAGACAGGCAGTACCATTTGCCGCTAGGGGCGCATGCTTCCGAGTTTCATCTGGTGTTTTTGTGTGTATTATAATAGCATTGACTGCAAAGTTATGTGAATTGTGCAAAAACTGAGTGATACAATGTTTTGAGTGTCATTTTCGAATTTAGGATCTCGAAATCCATAAAGAATGACTACTTTTTTTAAAAAAGAAAAAAAGGTTTCTGTGACCTTACAATTTGTTGTGCAGTGAGAGTATGTTTTGTAGTATAACAGGCTACCATAATAATTACTCTTTGAAATGGGTAGCTAAGGGTAACGTTTAGAAAAACAGATGAGAAAGAGCTAGACTAGACAAGCTTGGTGCAGGCCGTGTCGTTCGCTTTGGATTTTAAAGTTACTGTGAAAAAAGAACCTGTATTTATTGAAATGGTTACGAATGTTATAAAATTATAATAAAAAAAGGGAATTAAGTCATATTATATTATTATTTATTTGGCGAAGCTGGATGATGGATGAGTTAAGGAAATAAGAACACCAAATAGAAATACGAGAGTTTCAAATCCTCATATGTTTACAAATTATGCACCTACTTTGGTGCAAGCCATAACCACTAACTATAGCAAAATATTTTAAGCTCTTTCTAGTTAAATAACTCTAACATTCCTTTCCAATACTCTCAGGTATTCTGTATCTCACTTTCAACTTAAGAAGAGTTTTCTCAGGAGCACAAAAAAATATTTCATAGAATAATGTCAAAGTAACAAACAATGGCAAATGAAGATACCACTGACTGTAAAAATTGTTAATCTAAGAATATTTTTATTACTAGTTCTATACCAAAAGCTCTTGAACTTTCCCTCCAATACAGATCACGCCCTATATTTAGGCAACAAATACTAAAAATATGTATGTTTAATACAAGCAAAACAAGCATATATTTATATTTTGCAGCTATTTTATTGAAAGTGGTCATAAAGCATCAAATTGATGGTACAATACTACCCATATTAAATTTGATTGGAACTGAACCGTTGTGAGAGTCGGACATTGGAAATATACGGAACAGAGTGCTCTACCTAACCTGAAAATATGCCAAGCACGGATTCTTGTGACCACATGCAGGTCTGGGAAAGCGGTTGGAGTACGGCACCTTAATTGTGCAGGCAACTTGCACTTCACCTGTTTTTAACTTTACTAGCTTCCCTAACTTCAACTCAAAATCTTTCTATGATTTACATAAATACCAGTATTTGTTTGATCCTGTGTTACTTTTATCAAATCCACTTTCAAAATAACATGAAATCTATCATCAGAATAATTTTCAATGCTTTTCTGTTTTTAAACAAAGAAACTGCAGTTGTTTCACAATTTCATCGATGCAGTAAGGTATACATTCTTACTATCATAACTTGTGACTTCATCTCACATGTAAGATGTTTCAACCCACTGCCAAAATTATTTCTCATTCATTTTAAGCACTCTTTCAGTATTCAATATATCTCAAGAGCATTTCCAATTGGTTTTATACACTTATCGCATGGTAAAGAGGACTATTCAAGGAAGAAAACTTTCTAGTTATGAAAAAAGTCTTTCGAATGGTAAGTGAAAAATCGATTGTAACAAATTACTACACATCATAAAAAAAAAAAAATATTTTCTTAAACATAAAATTTGTCAAAAATCATCCATTTAGTTATCCTGCAAAACCATAAACACCAAAATGATAGCTAAAATTTTCCGTAAACTTTAGCAAGTTATATATCGCTGTAAATTTTTAAGCAACAATCAAGTAAGAAAAAGGCCATAAAGTGATATATATATATCAAAAGGAAACAAAATACACTCATCAATGTTGAAGTTAAGAGAGCAGTAACAACAACACATCTGAGATTGAGGCATAGGGGGAAACAGTTATCCAACTGGTAAGCCAATTCCCACCTTTGGAATTCCAATGAGGATGTGATTTCAGGGATTGTCCTATTCCATATTGGAAGCCACTCAACTGTTGGCCACAACCTGAAATATTGAGGATGCAGGTTTGATACCCGAGGCAAGGAGCTGCTCTCACCAAAGGAATTTTGATGGAAATAGGCACACAAAACTCTAACTAGAAATGACAAAGTCAATTCCTGTGCTACTGGAGTTTAATGAAATCAAACTGTTCTACAGACAGCTTGAAATAGGATGTTAGATTAATTAGGTATGCTAGGTGGGGGAGAGAATGTCAGATCCACTGGTCCACTACGCCAGCAGTAATACATAGCAGCATAGCAAAGCAAACTGTACAACACTACATAGCAACTTGATGGTACTGAACACTGCCTGTGGGTATTGAGGTCCTTTATCCTAGTCGGCACTTGATAACCTTGTGCCATTCTGTGAAATCTTATTTCACCATGAGCAACAGCACATCCACTCCACCAGTTTAGCAGTAATCAAAACAATAGGTAACACATAACTTGCTTATGCAATACGCGTATTCTACTTGACCCTGACGATAGCACATCTGCCTACACGGGTAGTTTACCTTATCTGACTGTGGGTGGCAGCACGTCCGCCAGCTTGGCTATCCACCACGGGTGGCCAATGGCAGCTTCAACAGGTTAACAAATACATTTTACTGTAATATTCAGTATATTATGGAGTGCTCTAACCGCTCTGTCAAACAATTATCGAGGTCACAAGAGTTGTGATAAATGGCATGGTTAGCAATAGGGCATATAAATTTTGGGAGTAAACTGAGGTACCATTCATACTGATGGATAACTGCTTCCTAGTGAGGCTGATGTAAGAACTCTGGCAATGGACGCACGTGAGTTTGCATATAAAATGGGATATAGTACAGGTGGCATGGCCTATGATGAGGTTTTGCCAGATGCAGAATTATAATAAGTTTTTTAAATTGTTTTATGCCTCATCTGTCATAGGTGGTGTAGGACAGGGGACAAGAAACGGGAAGGAATTAGGCCATGGCTTTTTGAAGGAAGCATCCCAGCATTCGCCTGGAGTGATTTGGGAAACCACGGAAAACCCCAAATCTGGATGCCTGGACAGAGATTCGAACAGCCGTCCTCCTCAATGCGAGGCCAGAATGTTATCTGCTCACCCACCATGCTCAATGCCTGCAATAGGTTGTTGTGGATGAATGCATATTACACATTTGGCAATGAGGCCTGTTACAGTAGGGCGCCATAACATGATTTAATTTAATTTGCAATGGAGCACAGGCTCCGGTGGCAATTTCCCTACACACCCATCTTCCCCCTATCCTGCACCTACCTACATTTGCCCTCTACAAATTTTATTTCTTCATTCCATGTTTACCAACCCAATTAGATATCCTGTCCAGATCACCCTGCAACTGTTTACAATCCTCTATCGTTTTGATTCTTTTATACAGCATTATGTCATCTGCAAACAATCTAATTTCAGATAGTAAACAATCAACACAATTATTCATCAGAATAATGAATAGCAATGGTCCCAATACGCTACCCTGTGGCACACCCATTTTTACTTCCACTTCTTTTGATACTACATTTCCTACTCTAACTTTGTTTTCTACCTTTTAAAAATTCTTCTACCCAGCAAATGACTTTCTTATCCACGCCAATGGTTTTTACCTTATTTACTACCATTTTATTGCTTACTCTGTCAAACGCCTTAGACAGATCTAGTGCTACACTATCAATTTGGCCACCCTTGTCCATTTCATCTGAAATATCTTGCATATATCCCACCAACCGAGATTCGCATGAATATCCTTGCCTGAAACCATGTTGCCTGCTTGAAAACCACTTACGTTCCTCACATATATTTCTGATGTGGTTGCATATCAATCTTTCCATTAATTTACCTACCACTGATGTCAATCTGATTGGCATGTAATTCTGAACTCTATTTCTCACCCCTCCCTTATGTACAGGTACTACTATTGCACTTTTCCAGTCCTGTGGTGAGCGTTAGAGTGACGGTATTTGTTCATCAGTGCATTTTTAGGTTTTGTGGCTTGTTGAAGTTGATGTGGGTGTTGCTGGAAGGATAGTGTGATAATGTGACATTTCAAGAAAAGATAAGAGAAAGTCGTAGCCATGAAGAAGGGTCTGGTTAATGGGTTCCGGCCAGGTGAAAAAGATAGGATTACAGTTGATTTTGTGTGTTTCTGTATGGAGGACAGTTTTTAGGTTGTATAACACAAATGTAAAGACTACAAACAAGTAGGAGAGGAGTGACAGTTTTAGTACAGGTAGCAAGCTAACAGAGCATCAACCTGCAAGGCAAGACAATGTAAATTGGTGATATTCAAGAAATGAAGTTGAGAGAAAAAATACTTTGGTAGAAAAGGATTTTTGTTGTGCTAGGCGAAGAAATGGCCATGATTGGCTAGTAAGGAACATGTAACAAGAGAGGGTATGATTTGCTGAGACACCAAAGAGACAAGATGCCTTGTTTAATAAAGGCAGTATTTTTCAAGTTGTCAGTCTGCATGGAAGCACCTTATTGTCGGTGGTTCAAACAGATTGAAAGCCATGTGGTTGGTTTGTCGGGTCGTATCCGTCCAAAACATGTACGTTGTGAGGTCCCCACTCACCAGTCATTACTAAGTGCTATTATCATCTTATTAATTGATTGTAAATAAATTTATAATTTCATTTGTAGAAAAGGTCTTCCAGCATAGTAGATTGTACAGTATGGGGTAGTTTTAAGTTATTTTAGTGATTTCATGTAACGAAAGTTGGCAATACTGTAATAGTATGAGATTGAGTGTCGTAGAAGGAAGAAGCCAATATGGCGACAGAGGCGGTTTTGAGCGAGCATAGCGGGCACATGTGATTGCGGCTAGAGTAATGAAAATTTGTATAGAATATTGTGTCAGTAACAGCATTGTTTTTTTTATGTGAAATTTTAAGTAAAATAAATTGTGAATTGTAGCAAAAGTGCAGTGAAATTCATTTACATAATATTACAACATCCGTTGCGCGAACTAATAGATTATTGAAACTTTGGTAATAAAAGTACTGTATACTAATATAATCGGCGAGGTGGTAGCGACGACCGTTAAAAGGCACGTTAGGGCCAAGTGCAAAATAAAACGGGCTATCAAACCTTGTTTGTCGCAGTCAAAATAGCGATAACAGGGACCTCGCAAAGTGGCGACGAATCTGCCAGGATAAGTGCAAAATATTGCATTTATTCAATAACGACCTTGGGTATTCTTCGACTGGAGCCAGCTAGCAGTTTCTGGAGCAGAGGTTAGCGGACGTGAAGATCATCGCAGCATTGGCAAGTACAGAAATTCAATATAAATTTTCCGAAAGAGTGGCAGCAAGCAGAATTTGACACAGTGACTTCCGTAAAATAAAACACCAGTAATAAATTTGAAAAAAGTGATTTAAGTTTCTTTAAAGAACGAACAGTTAAATGCAACAGTTTGAAAACGAATGAAAATCAGAAGTAAACTTTTGTAATTTCGGAAGAATTAAATCTGTAAATTTGTCATAAGAATGGTTTTGGAAATTAAAAAATTGTCCAAATTAGATTTAAATGCTGAGAAGACCTTAGTTAAGCAAATAAAAAGTTTTTAAGCAATAGTGGGAAGGGTTTTATTTAAATTGGTAACTGAAAGATAAATGCATGTGTAAAAGCCATTGTGATTTAATGTTACGTTGATGCGTTTTTTTGTGTGTTGTAAAATTTATGTTTGCAGTGCTGTGGCCATTGCTGTGTAAAGTAAGTAATTCATAAAAGGCTTTCTGTGTTCAAAATGGGTTTCTGTACCCATTAAAGAGTATTTCTGCGTTGAAAAACGGCGTTGTGAAAATTTTGGAAGTGATTTTATGTTTGTGTTTTGCGTGTGAATTAACGGGGTATTTCAGTAGTAATATTATTTTATTTGGCAGTGAATAAGTAAAATGGAAGTAATTAAGGACAAATCTTCGGGTTGCAGTGATAGATTAATTTCTAAAGCTGGGGATAATGATAGTATTGTTTGTAACAATGAAGATTCCGGTTTGTCGAGCAGTCAGCTAAAGGGAGGGAAGTGGAGTTGACTTGACCAGCGAGTTTAATTCAACCGAAGCTAGCTGCGTTAGTTTCTGTGACGGCATGGGGGGAAGCGGAGTTATGTATTCAACCAAAGATAGTATTGATGTAGATGTTAAAGATAGTGATATTTGTGAAGTCGAGTCAAAGAGTTTCATGATTAGTGCGATGTCAACGCCAATACCGGTTAATCAAATTAATATTCAAGAAAAAGAGATGGGTAACAAACAAATTGATACTCAGAAACAGAAATGCGGCGAGATGTCGATGCTAATGGTTTTATTGAAACAAATGGCTGAGAAAATAGAAGAGTCAAAACAAACTGCTGAAATAATGAGAGAAGAGTCAAAACAAATGGCTGAGAAAATAGAAGAGTCAAAACAAACTGCTGAAATAATGAGAGAAGAGTCAAAACAAAGCTGAGAGAATCGCAGAAAAATTGGAAAGAAAAATTACCGAGACTTGTAATGATTTACCGAAAAAATTAAAGAAGAAGGGCAGATTTTAAGACAGGAAATGTTGTTGAAAATGGATAGATGTATTCAACAGTCGGAAGAAAAATGTGACAGGAAGATAGAGAGTGTAAGACAAGTATTAAAAGAAGATATCAACACAAAAATCGAGAAAGAAATATCAATGGTGTATGATTACGTTGGGAAGCGTGAAGAGGCTAACAAGCAGAATGTAGTGTGTTTGGTACAACAAAAGGTGAGGAAGCAGTGAAGGAAAATAGGAAGGAAATACAGGAAGAGCGTATAGCTATGCAGGAAGAAAATAAGATAATTTATGAAAACCAAAAGGACTGTGCAAAAGGATTGAAGAATTAAAAGAGAAAGCTGAAACCAATTCCAAACAAATTTACCGGTTGAAAGAGGGATTTATGACTATGGATAAGGAAGTGAAAGGAGCATTTAACCAAGTGGATGACCAGATGAAATCAGTCAAAGAAGAGGTGAAGGAAGAAGTGAAACATCTGATTAAGAAATTTGGGGAAGAAGAACGGCGAAATTTGGCTGCTATGGGGATTGGTGGTATCATCACAAACCAGATTAAATTACCTGAAGTAAAATTTGAACCTGAAAAAACAGTGCATCCGGTAGAATTTGCTCGAGTTTACAAGAATGGGTTACCTTGTGAGTGGTCAGACTTGGATAAGATAAGATATGTAAAGAATATGCTACAAGGGGATGCTTTCGTATGGAGTTGTGGCAGTGTTGAAGAATGTAATAATTTCGAGGAATTTTTGAAATTATTTTTAAACAAATATTGGTCACAGAGAAAACAAAGGAATGTGAGGAGAGATTTTTGGAACTGTCGCTATTATAGTACGTGAGGGGAGCATGAAGAATTTTTGTGAAGCAGTGATGAAAGAATTGTGCTACCTGGATCAAGAAGTCGGTGATGATGAAAAAATAGAAGTTCTATTGCAAAAATTGCCTAGGGGTGTTCAAGAAAAGCTAGTAGTAGTTCAATGGAATAGTATAGAAGATTTTTTGGAAATAGTTGAAAGGTTGGACCGCTGGAATAGTGCGAATGAGCAAAGCCTGAGAGGGGATAAGAGGAATGACTATCGAAGTTATAATGGGTCGAACCAGATGAATCCACGGGACGATTGTA
>JARYHS010013630.1:294072240-294247498 GCA_031002005.1 Vandiemenella viatica
GTTTCCTGTTACGTGCATTCATAAACTTATGTAATTCTCCTTCAGAGAATCTAAGAAAAAAAACAAACAATATTGCATGCTCGCATTGACAAGCTTCTAGGGCAGCGTATCCAACCTTTTTCAACTCGAGGACCAGTAAATTTTCAAAAATAATGTTGTAGGCCACTAACTCACACAGGCCTATTTCTTTTTTTTTTTCTCCTTTTCGTTTCAGCCGACTATGGACGACGATTGCGCAACTTCATTTTCCTCTTCTGAGTTTCCCTCCTCCGTCGCCAGTCACCTCCGCAATTTTTCCTCTGTTTTTTTTAAATGTCTTCCACCCTGGGCCTAATTTTATTTTGTTGTTATTAAAAAGTACCATTATAACATAATAAATCTAAAACCACGTTTTGAATCCTATGAAAACGCAGATATAAAACTGGATGTGAACTTTTAAAAGTTAATTACATGTTAATCAGACCAAACCAGATAAATAATAATGTTACTACAGGATGGGCGCTACACTATACCACCTGCCTACATACATAAACCAAAATAAAAGACGCTAGACCGTATGTCTTTTATTTTTATTTACTTCACCACTCGCGTTACCAATCTTATCAACTACCGCGGTTCCTCATACCCATTTAAAACCCTTAGTAAACCGTCATTTACTTAATCTCTAGACGCCACATGGAAGTGAATAGACTGTTGTAGAAACAATGCTGTTCTATCTCATCCTGGAAATGCCACATTTTTGCCGGGTCATTTAAATATTCAAGGCTTTTAAATGTTGGGCATACAGCATTATACAGTACGAATATGGTATCAGAGTTTATGATAGTCTGCCTGTGGAACTCCTGAACTATGTTCGCGGACCACCAGTAATCAGCGAACAGGCTGAAGCACTGTTCAAGTGGATATTTAATTGAATGCTACAAAAATGTCAGCTGCTGCATTCTGCCGGCAGTATTACTAACTTTATCGAGCTTCAACGTGTGACAGAACGAAGTTGTCTCCATTCCCCATTAACAAAGCGAACCTCCGACCTCGAATAATTCCACGAAAACGCCAGAGCGCATGCGTGATCTGTGCCAACCAAGATTTGTCTCCACGATAGCGAAACAGTTTACTGATGTGGCCAACAGATGGAGTTCATTACTTTCCCTAGCTGTAGAGTAGAGAATGCCGCATTCATAAATATTTATTTTTCTTTCACTGCATTATTTTTTAATTTATTTATTCATGATTAGAGGTAGTGACATGTCACAGTGGCACTACGTCTAGAGCCGCCACTGCTTGTCATGTGTTTCGATTGAACATTTCCAACCTTTCACATCTCATATCTAATTGATTTGAGTGCTCTGAATACCAGATATTTCCTTTCGAATTTTTATTTGAAAGTCATCAAATTTTTCGTTTACCTCTTCGCGAAAATCAGCAAACTTAGTTTCCACTTGGTTACTTAAAGTATTCAGTTTCTCGAGCATATGTGCATTCTGCTTGTGTATTTCTGCTTGCTGAGCGTTAATTTGTGTTTTAATTACTTCCAGGTGTTGTGCAATTAACTTTTGTACCATTTCAAGTGTTGGCTTGTAAGTTCTGTCACCCGCAACGTTACGTGGATGTTCAGTCTCATTAATGCTTCTTCAGGAACAACCAAATCGGTTTTATCATGTCCTGTACTATTATTTCGCCTTTCCAACTGTTCACGTTCGTTATTTGCACTGATTCTGGAATTAACAGTCGATTCAAGTACTCGCTTAGCTGTTGTCCGATTCTCTATCGTTTCCAATATATCAGGCCATAGCTTAACTTAAAACAAAGCGAGATGTAGTTATACGTTATTCAGCCATAATCCATTTTTGTATACATACCCGTTACAGTTACACAACAATAGCCAACGATCGCCAAGATCCGACTGGTACAAATAATCTTTGATAGTAATTGAAATACCAGACATCGCCAAAATTACAAGTAGGAAACAAATTAAACGCATCAGGATTTTACTGCTGTCCAATTTCTTCGATAAACTATTTACTCGGTTCTCAAGAAAGATTTTGTTGTCAGCCAGTGACTTATCAAATTTATTGCTCAAATCTGCTGAGATTTCTGAAATTGCTCCATTATTTGGAATAGAGGTGTCAAATCCCCTTGATATGCCATGTTTTTAGTATTAACCGCCATTTAAGTGTATAAAATCAAACACGACGCAATTTTAACACAAATGAAAAATTTCCATTTTCAAGAAAAATCACCCCTCCAAAATACAGCAAAGAAAAGCAACGATGAACATGCAACACAACACCATGAAAGCAGACTTACTTTCAACACACATGGGCAAAACATGCGTGTTTTAATTTTCTTAGAAGCTACCATGCATTAACAAATCAACACTGACGTTACTCATTTAAAAATTTTAAACTGATCACAAAATTGTTACAATACAAAGTGTATTGCATCTCAATTGAAATACACAAATGAACTTCTTTTAATGCGTTGAAACAAAATAAAATTTTTATGCATTGAAACAAAATGAACTTTATGCATAAAATATAAGTGAAACATCAAAATAAAATCTTGTATGAATATCTATTGACTACAAGAATGATAAAACTGCCAAAAGCCATGTGCAACATTCCATGAAACTTTCTGAATTTGGGCTCCAAATTGTATTAATTTGAATTAGTGCCACCAAGTTCGCAGACATTAAGTAGTAATGTCTATCTGGCACCAGCGTTGGGCGACATTATGTGGTGGGTGCCTTGGTGGGCAAACTACGCTACAATTATCTTTCATACCTTTATGATTAATAATTGTGGATTTTTAATTTTAATTTTTATGAAGGAGTGAAAATTTATTAATTTTGCAAGAATCTCGACGTTAGTTGGAATTTAGGAAAAATTGTCACAATATGACATTTATTTTTCTTATCACTGGCGATTACAAGTCTGAGCGAATTTATCGTTAACATTAACACAAATTGGCAAAATCATAAAAGCAACGCTCAGAGTTACAATTAGCCGTCATGAGCAAGCAAACAATTGTATATTTACTTTTAAATATATCTCAGAATCAAAATGCAAGAAATAATGACAATTGGAAACAATGAAAAATACAAGTTATGACGACCTCAGACAAAGGCATCATAATACTGTGACTTTACAGTTAAAAAGAAAATCATGGGCGCCAGAATGAACAATATATCATTCGAAAATAACTAGTTCTGGCAAATTATGCCGCTAGCTCAGGGGTTTTTACAATTACAAAGTGAGAACATGGACCTATCCTCTCAAAGTCGCTTACGGGTTCTGTTTCACGGAATACTCAATCAGATGGCTTGGTCGTAATAATTACCATTGTAGTCTGCGTCTGATGTCTGCGGTGACTGTAGCGGACCCACGATATGTGAGATTATCTCACAAGTCGGCTATAGGCATCTCTGGTCTGACAATGCGCATCATCGCATTACCGGCTGTGTTGCTGTGATAAGCTTGCTCCAGCAAGGCAAGCTGGCAGCCAGAAATCGTACAACGGCAGTTGGCGAGAGAAGCCAACTTTCCAAGTCAACCTCAGACTAGACTCGCATAACTTGGACTCGAAGATCGAAGTGAAGTTCGTCGCTATTCTCTCCCACGAGGAAACTTCTCGCTCCACCCATTTGTAGTCTCGAAGCTCACATATAACAAAAATTCCCAGGATTTTAAGTTATACGCTCATTTGGATTGGATCTTCAGGTCGGCACCTAATGTCACGTGAATCCCCGATAGGTGATTTGGCCAGCGTATCTAACAGAGGTCGGACATATTCGGCTAAGTTCGGGGACGACTCTGTGTTCTGGCGGCAGCATTTCCCGCCCGGTGAGTAAACTTGTTGACCGCCTATCCCTAGGGAACAGAGTGTGTGGTCCGGCAAACCCCAAATCCGCGACGTCCTGTCGCCATGGCTCGGGAACACCAGATTAGCTTCAAGCCCACATAGCTCAATAATTCTTTAATATTCGCTTTACCAAGATACACTGTATGTTCACCATTTCATTACAGTCCTCACTTGGAATCTTGCGTACTTTATAAAATTACAAAAAAATCTATTTAGGTGGTCGCCCAAGATTTATGTAAATTACTCTTATATTATTACATATATAATAAAAATGCACCTTGTAACGTGGCGACAGCGCGTCATGTTACATGGTGGGATGGGGTGGGGGGGGAGGTTCCGAGCCAGGCCACATAGCTTCCCATTCATATCATTTTCATAGTTAAAATGACGTACAGTCTAACAAGAGAAAATAATAGGAAATGTCCTCTGGATTCCAAAGAGTGAAAAAAAGCTATGTGCAACCGGGGGGAGGGGGGAAGTGGAGTGTAGAGGCAAAAGCCACGTCGGGCTATGTGAGGGGGGGAAGGGGTTTCACGGGAGACCAAAGTGGAGCTACGTGGTTTATGGACGCTCACTAGAGGTTAAAAATAATAAAATGACCCGGATCGCAATAAAGAAAATAAGGAAATCCTAGCAGAAGCATTCGACAGACTACTGAATTGCGAGTATCCTCCAGAACTTCTTCAAATAAACACAGAAACCCCAATAAAAACACCGTCAGAAAATATAAATCCACCAACAATACATGAAGGTTACAAAGCTTTAAGAGAGCTAAAGAACTACAAAGCAAGTGGAGAAGATCAAACATTTGTGGAGCTCCAGACTCAGCAAAGATATCATTACACAAATGCATGGTGAAAGTCTGGAACAGCTATAATACATCCATTACATAAAAAAGGAGAAAAATCAAACCCAGACAATTACAGATTGGATTGCACGTATAAAGTATTGTCGAGAATACTCTACAATCGCTACAAAGGTCAACTTGAACGGGAACTAGGAGAATATTAAGAAGTATAAATACTTCTTAATATTCTCCTGGAGAAGCTGTCCAAAACAGATAATCACCCCAAAAACTATTAATGGATGCCTACAAAAGAAGACAAAAAGAACTAGAGTAACCTTTGTAGAAAGCCTTTGATTGTATCCATAGAGATTCATTGCTGGACATATTAAGGAATTTTAGACTACATCCAAATTAATTAAAAATGATCAAATTATCCCTCACAAATACAAAATCTACAGTAAGTTTCAGAGAAGAACTATCTGACCCATTTATAATTAAAACAGTTGACAAGTTGAAGAATGAGTTGATGAATAGTGGTATATTGTATCATCCCGATTTAAGTTTGCCTTTTTGTTTAGGGAGTGATAGCTCTAACTATGGCCTAGGAGTTCATCTATTTCAACTGGTGAATGTGGACGGAAAAGAGGAGGCACGGTCAATCGCATTTGCAAGCCGTGTATTGAACAAACATGAACAATCTTATGGGATATCAGAGAAGGAAGCATTGGCCATCGTGTGGGGGTTTGGGAAATTTAAGTATTACTTGTGGGGGCACAAGACTATTGTGTTTACGGACCACAAGGTGTTGACCTTTTTATGCGAATGCAAACTCATGAACAGTCGATTGACCCGATGGGTGTTATACATGCAACAGTTTGATTTTGAAATAAGATATATAAAGGGTAGTGAAAACCAAGTTCCCAACGCGTTATCAAGACTTCCGATGGGAACCAACTATGTGGATGACGCTGTTGGCTCTGAAAAGGTGGTCAGAATGTTCTATATGAAGGGAGTGTTACATGAAAAGGCAGTTAAGGATATTTGCAAGGATATGAGGCGTAAACAAAATGAGGATGAGTGCTTGAAGCTAATAAAGCAGAGTTTAGGAGATCCTAGAAATAAGAAGTTGCCCAAGTACTATAAAATTCATGACGGAATATTATTTCGCAGGACGGATGAAGTATCGAGTGACTGGAAAATATGTTGGCCGGAAAAATATGTGGAGATCATAATAGATTATGTACATTTGAGTTATGGGCATTATGGAGCCGCTAAATGCACCAAGAAATTAAGGGAAGTCTTGCTATTTGATAATATGAAAAGGAGGGTGGCCAAGAGGATAGCGACTTGCGACCGATGTCAACGGACTAAAGTTTCGACTGTAGCAACTAAAGGTTTAATGCAGAGTATATTGCCAGAGAATGTTTTGGATCTGGTAGCCGTTGATTTGTATGGGCCTCTGCCAAAGTCAAGGGGTGGATTTACTTATGTCTACGTCATGTTGGATGTGTTCTCGAAGTTCGTGCGATTCTATGCAATAAGAAAGGCTACAGGGAAGATATTGGTGGACCGGATGGAAAAGAATTATTTTAAAAATGTGGGCTATCCAAAGAAGATATTATCAGATAACGGTAGCCAATTTACGTCAAGACATTGGGCTCAGTGTATGGAGGAGAACAAAGTGAAGCATATAAGAATATCAGCGTACCATCCAGCCAGTAATCCAGCCGAACGAGTCATGAGGGAGATTGGTCGGTTGATCCGAACCTATTGTAGTAACAAACATACTACATGGGTAGACTATGTCACAGATTTCGAAGATGTCATAAACAGTGTACCTAGTGAGAGTACTGGTTACACCCCATATTTTTTGATGTATCATAAAGAAGAACCGAATTTGATTAAAGAAGTAATTAATTTTCCTGCAAGTCAATGTGTATCTAAGGAAGACGTTTGTAAGCAAGTAAGGGAGAGAATGAAGAAGAAAGCTGAGGAAAGGAAGAGAAAGCACGACCAGAGACGAAAACCTGTTGAATTTAATTTGAACGACTTGGTATTGGTAAAAACACACGAGAGGTCTTGCGAGATAAATGCTGAGATTAAAAAATTCTTTAATGTGTTCCATGGACCATTTCGAGTGGAGGGAAAGCCCCATAAGAATGCCTATTTTCTTGTGTACCCGAATTCAGGAAGGAAGTTTGGGTTGCGGAATGTGACTGATTTGAAGTTGTATAAGGTGAGAGAGGAGAAATAATTACAATGTGGTGTATTATAAATGTTAATGAACTTCTATTATTGGACTACAGCAAAGGACAATGTGTGAGAAACTGTAACGAACCATGGTGTAATGGAAAAATGTGTAATTTGTGTTACAAAGGAGTAATGCCTGGTGAAAGGGTTGAACTTTGCCCCAAATAACCAACTTTTGTGATTACAAAAAAGTGCTAATTAGCGGCAAAGTGGGGGCATGTGTGAGGTCCCCACTCACCAGTCATTACTAAGTGCTATTATCATCTTATTAATTGATTGTAAATAAATTTATAATTTCATTTGTAGAAAAGGTCTTCCAGCATAGTAGATTGTACAGTATGGGGTAGTTTTAAGTTATTTTAGTGATTTCATGTAACGAAAGTTGGCAATACTGTAATAGTATGAGATTGAGTGTCGTGGAAGGAAGAAGCCAATATGGCGACAGGGGCGGTTTTGAGCGAGCATAGCGGGCACATGTGATTGCGGCTAGAGTAATGAAAATTTGTATAGAATATTGTGTCAGTAACAGCATTGTTTTTTTATGTGAAATTTTAAGTAAAATAAATTGTGAATTGTAGCAAAAGTGCAGTGAAATTCATTTACATAATATTACAACATCCGTTGCGCGAACTAATAGATTATTGAAACTTTGGTAATAAAAGTACTGTATACTAATATAATCGGCGAGGTGGTAGCGACGACCGTTAAAAGGCACGTTAGGGCCAAGTGCAAAATAAAACGGGCTATCAAACCTTGTTTGTCGCAGTCAAAATAGCGATAACAGGGACCTCGCAAACGTGATGTGTTAAGTCGGAGCAGACTGTTCTCAAAACTGATTGACTATGCACAAGAATACTAATAGTATTACTGGGATTTGAGAAATATTTAAAACCTTCCTGTTAACAAAAAAAAAAAAAATTCAAAACTATTGTGGGACTTATGTCAAGTAAATGTTTCTAATTACAAACCTGTGATCTTTAGGAGTGAAGTCCATTGTTAAGTAAAGTTGTATTAAGTGTCTGGTACTGGCCTGGAAACTTTGAATAAACTGTTACTAAAACCATGTATCAAGTTGGCCAAAATTATTTGTAGATTCCTTAAAAACAAACATTT
The DNA here is from genome assembly GCA_031002005.1 of Vandiemenella viatica. Classification (NCBI taxonomy): domain Eukaryota; kingdom Metazoa; phylum Arthropoda; class Insecta; order Orthoptera; family Morabidae; genus Vandiemenella; species Vandiemenella viatica. Next base: position 294,080,252 of record JARYHS010013630.1, read on the forward strand.
AAGCGACATTATCAGTTAAGTTTTCCCGTATGGGATGGCGGCCACAATTGTTTTTTGAGCCTGTGTAATAGACCAATTGGTACCACATGAACTTCTTTCAAAGTTGAAGTTTTAAATATGCTTGCAGATAACAGCAACAGCAGTTATTGAAAATATTAGACTCCGTTATAAAAGTTAAGCAGTCACTGGATAACAACTGCTGCAGCATAAGAAAGTGGCTATTCTTATACCATCATCAATAATATAAGGTGGACATCATAAACAAATATTGCTACAGTTGGGCTCTCTGTTTACAGACCAGTTCTGGAGGGTAATTATGGGATATAAGGATTTAAGTCAGGTTGGCTTAATTTAAAATGAGTAATAAAAGATCTTAAAGCAGAATATTTAATACCCACAAAACTAGCTGAATTTTACATTAACACTGTACCCTAACTGAAATCAAATCTAGCAAGAGACATGAGGGAAAAAAGGGTACAAAAACCATATTCAAAAAGTCAAAATCAATATGGAGATTAAACAAGTACTGGATCTTACATAATATTCTATTTTCAAAGGCAGCATCAGCCTTCACATTTCAGTATAAAGTTCTGCATGAACTGGGAACGAAGCAGCTATATCCAAACAAACACCATTCTTACTAAATTACTTAGTGAAAGGCAAACTCTTATTGCTATATTAAGATTATAATAATGGAGAACAATACTGGGATTTGAAAAATATTTAAAACCTTCCTGTTAAAAAAACAAATTCAAAACTATTGTGGGAAAATGTAGCTAACTAAATATACTTACTAAAGCCAGTGGTATTTCAGTTTTCATGCGCCCAGTAAACAGATCTTTCCATAAAGCCCGTTTGAATTCACCATGGTTCTCCAGAGCCTTGGCAATTGCTTTTGCAGCATCAACTCCTAGAGTATTGCCTTCTAGATTCAAGAAGTGCATATCTTGACATTTCTTCATTGCCTCCACTACTTCTTTGGCTACAAATATTAATAAATCTTATGTTAAACATGTAAATGTAAACCATCCATTTCACACAAAAGTATAATCACAGCAATGATTTCAGCATAAACAAGATCCTAACACAGAATTTTCGGGGCAGAAAGTAACACAGTGGATGAACCCACATTCACAAAACATCAAACCAAATTATTTGTTTTGAATTTTTCTTTAAAACACATTTTTTAAATGAAAACCTAATTTAACAATGGCCAACAACAGTGGAGTGACAACCAAACATATTCAGCATGAATCGGGAATGATGGAATAAATTCACATTCAGGACGTAGGCTCAAATTCCAAATAAGCTGTACACGCTTTGGTATTTGGGGATCAGTTTAAGCAAAAGTCAAGATGATTACTAATGTAGTCAATGATCAATTTTCATACAATATACAATGATTCACTAGAGACTTTTGACTCCATTACTACCATCATCACAGAACGCAATCAGTGACAGTATGATAAAAGAGCTGGAATGGGACTCATTGGAAGACAGAAGGAGGGTGAAGAGGATCATGGGAGTGTACAAGGCATATATTGGTGATGAGGCATGGAAAGATATTAGTGTAAGAACTGAAAGTAATACATGGAAGGGAAAAGATTACCATCACAAGCTGACACTTGATTTCAGGCACAAGGGTGTAGGAATATTCTCTTTTTTTAGGTAAGAGTGTCAGGGATTGGAAAAAGTTACAAAGAGAAATGACGAATAATTTGCCAAAAACCTTGAAAGAATTTAAAGTTAAAATTTGTAAAGGGCAAATGTAGGTGGGTGCAGAAAAAGGGGAAGATGGTGTTTAGGGAAATTGCCACCAGAGCATGCACTCCATTGCAATTTTAGAACTAAAATCATCAAATATCACTGAATTTAAACTGAATGGGATATCAGCATGATACAGTTATACTGTGTCCCAAGGAGCAAAGAACATAGTAATCACACATTTTCAAATTACTGAATGAAATAAGGAAAGTTTGTATAAAAAGTTCACAGGACTCCCACCAATGAAGATCACCACTTTGAACCAAATTCCCTCTTGAATTGCTGGGTTCCTGAAACGCTACTATTACGTACTCATGTTAATCACGTGTTAGTAATAACCCAAGTCACATGCATTGGTGCACTTAAAGTGAAAGATAATGGGGCAGATATAGTGTATCAGTTAAGTGTCATCTGCTGATCAAAGGTAAAGTTAAGTAATCATAACTTTTGTCTACCTCTTAAGTGGTCAGAGTTCAGACTGTACAGCAATGTAATCAATTCCCGTATGTTCAGACTGTATGGCAATGTAATTAATTCCCGTATCAAAATCTCAAGAACATCTTTAATAACAGTATCCTGCCATTCTCCAGGCTGAGCTAGTATTCAAATTGCCTTAATATGAAAGGCAAATTTCTTCTCTACAATGTACATCACAACCACTAAATTCTTCATCTAGACCAGAGGTTTACAAACAGGGCACACGAAGACATGTCTCTGGGAGAAAAGGGGGGAGGGGGCAGGGTGCAAGATTGCTTCACAGCCTCCGAGGATGATACCCTAGCTCTACACCACTGCAAGAGCTATATTTCCCTAGCTACCAACTCAAAAAAATCAGACAAAACAGCAACTTGAGATATCCGTTGCCACTAAGTCAGTAATGTGCATGGTGATAGCGCAATCACTGGGACTCATCAATGAATTGTCGTTCTGGTCTGTAAACTGTTCCACACGTTCGTTGGATGATATTATTTAATATATGTTGCTCTTAGAGCTGTAAAATATATACATCTCTCAAATTACACTTGAAAAGTGTCGTATGTAAGGTGGTGAGTGACTGGGAGAAGGCATATAGTGATGTGTAATGATAACGCTATTGTTCCTTTGAGTATATTATTTAGTAATATGTTTCTATTACACCCATCAAGATAATGTATAATGCACCAACTTCATGCAAAATAATAATAATAAAAAAAAACTGCTGTAACATTACACACTAAGCGAAGAGAAGATGCCATTTGTTGTCATATGCGACTTCCAGCGATGCTAATATGTGCAACAAAATGAATCAATGACCAACAACGACGAAAACCAAACCAACTTAACTGTATTATAACAACTAAATTTCAAGTACATTAAGCTACAAGAGGAAGTGTCTATGTCCATTTTGATCCAGGCTACATTCCAACCTATCCACAGGTGCCGCTAATGATTCTGCTTGTAAATCATAACATAAATGTTTAATAAATCAAAATTTCAAGCTAATTATGCTTTAACAACAAGAACCAAACACCACTTTGGTACAGGCTGCATGTCAACTATAAAAATTAAATTCCTTCGACCTAATGCTGAAACAAGGATATTGCCACACTTTCAACCTAAACGTAAGCTATGTTAATATTGCCGCAACCTACTCTGATAAATGCCATAGAATATTAAAATCTCTGACATAACAGCATGCTGGATATGTTTCTTGACAATGTAATAACTATTATTGTTGGACGTCGCATATATGTGTACGTAAATGAGGCGGGATTACTCGAGATCGTGATTCCACCTGGAGTTGGCATCATAATACTTCAGTGCTCAAACACAAGACTCCACTAGAAATTCTTTCTGAAGTAAATTTAACAGTCTCATGCTGGTCCAGGCTGTATTACAACCTAATTTCTGGTTGAAAACAATGGTCCAGGTTGTGTTACAACGGAATTACTACTTGAAAATAATACGCCTTGCGACTGACTACAGCAGTATTACAACAATATTATTTTATGTTGTAGTGGAATCGTGATCTCCAATAGACCCAATGAGGGAACTAATGTTCGCTTATGGTTCAAAGTTGTTTTTTGAGCGTGTAATATTTTCCATATTTATTCTTTTTATAGCAACATATTCCCAAATATGTTGTTGCATTAGGGCACATTGACATCGGGGTCATTAGCGGTATTCCCAAATAATATTGTTCAAAGAACGTGTGCACGATCATTATACTTTGTTATAATGCTACTACCCAGTCGCTTGCGGTACAGCTTTATGACACTTTTTGAGTGAAGTTTTTGAGGTATCTATATAATTTACAGCTCTAAGAGCAATACATATCAAATACTATCACCAAAAGAATATGTGCAACAGTTTTCAGACCAGAACGACAATGCCTTGAGGAGTCCTAATAATTGCATTAGAGCCATGTGCATAACCGTGTTGTTGTTAGGTTGAGTTGCAGCCTAGAACAGAATAACTAATATTCCAGGGTGCATAGTGGATTTTGAGAGAAGGTGGTTGCCATGTTGAATTCAATTTATAATGTAATCAGAATTGGTTTGAGACTTCTACTGGTTCAAAGTCAGTAATTTGCATAAATGTATCTTCCAGCATGTAATACACCTTTGTTACATATTACCCAACTTTCTGATATACTTCTATTTTAAAAGTAAAAGTCAAGGAAACAGTATTTTCAACCGCAAAAGAGAAATTTTTCTACTGGCCCTACTTTTATTTTTTTTTTATTTTTTATAACTGCTTAACGTCTCCTATAACAACTAAGTCTTTAGAGACGGGAAAGGATGGGGGGCAAGGAATGGGAAGGAATTCGGCCATGGCCTTTTGAAGGAAGCATCCCGGCATTCACCTGGAGTGATTTGGGGAAACCATGGAAAACCCAAATCTGGATGCCCGGACGGGGATTCCCTACTTTGAAAAGTAACTTTGTTTAATTTGATTATTTTTCTCCCAACCTAACCACAACCAGTTCTTATGCTAACTGATCCTTCAGTAGTGCATTAAGATTATTAGTAGCAACGTCAATAGTATTAGGTTAATAGCAATCCAATAGACTAAGTTCACAGCTAAATAGACTAGCATATACAGTCTCTGCCTTGGTTCTGAAGTATCGTGCCAAATCCTAATTATTTTTATCTTCATTAAGTAATATCAGAAACATGGCAATCATTAAAGCATTGTAAATTAAATAGTTCCAACTGGACTGCGATCTGTAACTGTACGAAACTTCCCATGTATACTTGTGTAACTATGTATTTCAACTTTTTGATTTGGGTGACTGCGAGTAATTGGCTATACTCCTATGAATGTTATCACAAATTTTTGCACTTTAACGAAAAATTCGTCTCATTTTTAGCAAAAACACATATAATAAACATACGAAGATAAACACAATAAATCAAGTAGTGTTCTACATACCATCCTCTTCTGAATCTAGTTTTAATGATCTTCCAGCAAAGCTAATACCACTAGGTTCAATATTAGTGTTTCCCAATTTCTGGGTGACTTCGTCTAAATCTACTTCTGACATGATAAAAGAAAGTTGTTGTCCTATACGACAGACGACGTCAAATTCTACCGATACTTCTAACACCGCGGCAAGAATCCAAATTCCAAAGCAAATAGAAAGCAAACTTTACTCAGTCCAGAGATGAATGTGTGGTGCAGTTACCGAAGGAAGGTATTTCACTATAGAAACATTAGACATATTGAAAGTTTTGACGAATGTTTGCTACTTAGATCTACACTTACAGATTGACAATTTTTCCGAGTCGGTGGGTGATCGATATCTCTTCGGTCTTGCATGCTGGAGGACGTCGTTTCAAATCCCGTCTGGCAATCCTGATTTCGGTTTTCAAAAAATACCAAAATCACGTCGGAGCGGTTCCTTCACAAGGCCATGGCAATATTCCTTCGCATTCCTTATCCTCAATCGCCTTCTGCCTCTTGACTGAGAAAGGTTCCTTTGTCCTTACAGTAGCCCACCTTCTCGTCTTCACTGTGGGATGAAATGTAAAAATTAAAAATAATAATAATGAGGACATTTGACACTTAATATCTATCTCACACTGACATTCTTTGTCGCGATTCAGTATTGCAGGTCATCTGACTTTTTTTCTGTTTTATAAACTTCATTTCTCACAGGAAACGCCTGAAGAAGGACTGCAAGAATGTTTAATTTAATTTAATTACAATGGAGCACAGGCTCCGGTGGCAATTTCCCTACACACCCATCTTCCCCCTATCCTGCACCTACCTACATTTGCCCTCTACAAATTTTATCTTTAAATTCTTTCAAAGTTTTCGGTAAATTATTCATCATTTCTCTTGGTAACTTATTCCAATCCCTGACACCCTTACCTAAAAAAGAGAATCTTCCCACACCCTTTTGCCTGAAATCGAGTGCCAGCTTGTTGTCATGGTCATCTTTTCCCTTCCATGCACTACTTTTCATACCTATTGCAATATCTTTCCATGCCTCATCGCCAGTATATGCCCTGTACACTCCCATGACCCTCCTAATCCTCCTCCTGTCTTGCAATGAATCCCATTCCAGCTCGTTTATCATATCCGACACTGATTGCATTCTGCGATAACTTCCAGAAACAAATCTAGCAGCCCTTTTTTGCACCCTCTCCAACTCCTGTATTTGATACATAAAATGAGGGTCCCATACTACACTACCATATTCGAGCAATGGTCTGACCAAAGTTTTATAACCCAATTCCTTTACTTCTCTCGTATATCCCCTCATCACTCTCTCCAAAAAGTGCAGAACTTTGAAACCTTTTCCTACTACCTGACCTATGTGTCCTGCCCAGTTAGGTTTGTTATCAAAAGTAATTCCAAGATATTTACATTTCAAGTCTTCAGCAAGCAATTCTTTCCCCACCTTATATTCATAATTAACCTTTTGTTTTTTATTTGTGTATCTAATAAGCTGAATCTTCTTTGTACTTATCTTCATTCCATGTTTAACAACCCAATTAGATATCCTGTCCAGATCACCATGCAACTGTTTACAATCCTCTATCGTTTTGATTCTTTTATACAGCATTATGTCATCTGCAAACAATCTAATTTCAGATAGTGAACAATCAACAAAATTATTCATTAGAATAATGAATAGCAATGGTTCCAATACGCTACCCTGTGGCACACCCATTTTTACTTCCACTTCTTTTGATACTACATTTCCTACCCTAACTTTTTGTTTTCTACCTTTTAAAAATTCTTCTACCCAGCAAATCACTTTCTTATCCACTCCAATGTTTTTTACCTTATTTACTACCATTTTATTGCTTACTCTGTCAAACGCATTTGAAAGATCCAGCGCTACACTATCAATTTGGCCTCCCTTGTTCATTTCATCTGAAATATCTTGCATAAATCCCACCAACTGAGATTCGCATGAATATCCTTGCCTGAACCCATGTTGCCTACTTGAAAACCACTTACGTTCCTCACATATACTTCTGATGTGGTTGCATATCAATCTTTCCATTAATTTACCTACCACTAATGTCAAACTGATTGGCCTGTAATTCTCAACTCTATTTCTCACCCCTCCCTTATGTACCGGTACTACTATTGCACTTTTCCAGTCCTGTGGTAAGCAGCAAGTGTCTAGACTTAATTTAAATAATATTTCAAGATAAGGTACAATGTCACATCCGACTATCTTTAAGATATCTGTAGTAATATTATCTTCACCAGCCCCTTTATTTTTTTTTCAGCTTTCTTATTTCCATCATGATTTCCTAAGGATGGATATCAAATTTTTTACTATCGTCATTTCTAATTGTGTTGTTAAGCTCGTTCTCCGAATTAGACCCTCCTGTTTCTGATTCATTGTCCCTAATGCTTTCACTAAACCAGTTACTTAAAATCTCTGCCTTTTTCAAATCGTCAGTAACTTCTTCTCTATCCTTATCTATAAGTGTCTCTACACCCTCCCTTCCCCTCAGTTTCCTGATATAGCCGTAGACATTTCTAGATGCATCAGTCAATGGTCCTCCTGCACTGACAATACTCTTCATGAAGCCATCTTTAGCCATTTTCTTTGCTGTTATTAAGTCCTTGTTTAGTTGTTTTAAATATTCCCTACTACCCTGCTGTCTCTTAACCCTTTTATGTTCTTTTCTTACCAACCTCTTGAACCTCCTGACCTATTATAGTACATAGGTTCTCTACTTCTCTTTATTTTCTGCTTTGGAATAAATTTTTCTTCCCCCTTTCTTATTGTCTCCTTGAATTCTTCCCACCTTGACTCTACTGTACCTGAGCCTTCCTTCCATTTGCTGAATTGTTCTCTGAAATATCTCTTCAAATTTGAAACCTGTGCCTTTTTATAATTGTACCTATTTCCCCCTTCAATTTTGACTGCTGGTTTACTGAATCCTCTAATATCCATCAGAACTGCTTCATGATCACTTATTCCTTCAGTTACTTGATACCTTAAAAGGTTTTCATCGGGCTTAATTAGAAATATATCCAAAATAATTTGTCCCCTAGTGTTTTGCTCAACCACTTGTGTAAATCCTCCTTCCCTTATTAAGATATTGGCAAATCTTTGTTCCCTTGTGTTATTTATCTTATTCCCTTCCCAGTTTACACCTGGTAAATTTAAATCCCCGCCGATGATGATCATTCTATTCTCACCTCTGAAATCTGAGTATGAATTTAATTTATCCCCAAGAGCCTCATCTTCTTCTGTTATTCTTCCACTGCGGTAAACAGCCAACACTCTGATTTTTTCTTTTTTATTACCCCAGAAATCTACCCCAAGTAACTCATGGTCTTGATCTATGAACGCCAGTGAACTGTGGTAGTTTTTGCTAACTAGTATGAAGACTCCTCCACAAATTGCTCCTCTATCTCTGCGGTACACTCTGTAACCATCAGGAAAAACCTCACTGTCTAGTACTTCTTCTTTTAACCAACTCTTTACCCCAATTATTACTTGTGGTTCGTGCATCTCTATTAAGTTTGCAAATTCGATTACTTTGTTCATTATACTTCTACAGTTTACCATTAACACCCTTACTACTGGCTTTACATTTTCAGAATTTATCTCCTCTTTCCCACTTTTAGCGCAGTCAGTTATTGTTTCAGCCATTTCATCTATTTCTTTAATATCTGTGACTTTGTTGAGAAGGGAGTCGGCGTGGCCTTCGAAAGAAATCATTCCAGCATTCCTGGAGGCACTGCGGGAAACCACGAAAAAAAAAAAAAGAATTCAATTTGAATTTCGGATCATCGATGTAACGAAGCAGAATATTTTAGTCCCATTCAAATTTTGAGTCTGAGAATCTATGTTTACAAACACATGCAGAGTAGATGTGTACCCTGCGAAGTTCACTCAAAACGTTCAGTCAGTGAACATACGGTAGGAAGTAGTCTGGATGATTAATATGCGTGTTATTTTGTTCTGTAAATTAATTGATTAAAATTTCATTAAGTGGAGGTCACTATTCAACTAATACAAACTACAGGCCACTACTTGTCTGGGACATTTAATCGTCTGAATATGAAAACAAAATACTAAAGTAGATTGTACAAAGGAGATACCTGAAATAATTCACCTGACAAATAAAAGTGGAGCATCCAGAAGGGTAGGTGGGAATAAAATGAAACTTCAAGGGTTGAGAGGGTATGTGATGTTATTTCAGTGATTTCACATTTACAAAGAATTTGGCAGCTTAAGCCCACTTATCAGTATGACGTTGCACCTCCTCCGGTCTGGATGTACGCACTAGTTCAGTTGGAAAGGATGTCATATAGCCATTGTATTCTCTCTTGAAGAAAGATGGCACACAACTTTTGTAAGTGGTATTTCAGATCCTGGATACTGGCACTGAAACGAAGTTAACGTCAGAACTGATGCTACACATGTTCTATCTGGGACAGATCTGGGAATCTAGCCGACCACGAGAGCACGTCAATATTGTGCAGACTGTTTACAGTTATAAGTGACGTGCTTAGACGAGAATTGTCCTGTTGAAAAATGGCACCACGATATTGTTAATGAGAGATAGTACATAAGGCCGCATGAAGACCATGACGGACCATTGTGTCATCAGAGTTCTGTCAATCTCTACCTCCTGTGACTTGAATTTATACCCGATGAATCCCCACACCCTAATGCTAGGAGTAACACCACTGTGCCTTTCCAAAACATTGAAAGTATGAAACTTCTCTCCAGGTCACAACCACACTCGCCGATGATAATCATTTGAGGTAGTGCAGAACCACGATTCATTACTTAACACAGTGCGACGTCATTCTTTATCACCCCAAGTTTCTCGGTCACAGCACCACTCCAAATGCAGCCGTTTGTGTTGTGGTGTTAACGGCAGCACACGAATGGGATGGTATTTTCCTAGTTTGGCTGCTGCTAGTCTCCGGGTAGACGCGATGAGCAGTTGTTTCAGGTCAGAGCGCCCGCATATCCAGTATCCCGGACTAGCTCCCGACAGAGAGCACAGCGTCTACCCTTCAGATATTGTTAAACTACCCAATCTATCACTCAGCAATCATTCTTGGTCAAAATCATGTTTATAGAAATTTATAATTCTTCCAATAATTGTGGACTGACCCAAAGCGAATCGTTCTAACGATTTGAAGAAGTGGATGGAATCGTTGTAGAATCGACTCTTTAAGGACATGATTACTTGATTATATACTTCAATATAAGATTTACGGAAAAAATCGGAGATTTTTGTTTCTGACTTGGCCGATGCGCTTGTGAATTTTACGCTACTGTGGGGTTTTTGGTCTGTTAATTTCAAATTTAACACCTGACTGCACTCTTTTCCACCGAATTTCTTCGAACTTTGAATCTCGAGCACAGTACAAAGCGTCGGTGATTGCTTCTGTCTTCATATACGATTCAGTTGACTCATAGATTCGATTTCTCTAGATCTGCATTCAAATTTTCTACATGATCAAAAATTTCTATCATTGTTAAATAAAAAATACATTCAAACAATTCCATGTCGGAGTAAAATCCATAAGCGTTAGCAGCGACTACACTATCTACTTCTCTGGCTACAGAAATATCGTATAGAAATTGTATTACATACTGATAATTTTTTCTTTTTTAAGAGATTTTATTCTCACTAACCATAAAACATTGATAAATATGTTTACAAATATAAAACCATAATTAAAAAAATAGATTAAACTTGTAATCTTTATAAATACCTTGTCGGACAATAGGCTTCAAGAGAAAGTAAATCATCATTAGTTTTTTCTCTATTCCAGTTATGAAACTGTCAAAGTCGTTTCGTGGAGTCTTGCATAAAATTTATCAAATCTTTAACAGTTCCAATGAATTTCCTTTCTTTTATAACTTTTTCAATTCCATCTCATACTACAAGATTGAGATTATGAGCACTACCTTGTGCAAATAATACACTAGGCTATTCTTTGCGTATTCGTGACTGCAATTCTGTTATTTATCCAGAAACATTAGAAGTCCCATTTTAACACAGACCTCTGAGTTTTTAGAGCGTCGATTTGTGCTTAGCGAAAATGTCACTGATCAGATCAAATTAGGTTTCTGCCTTGGCGTTCGCAGTTAAAAATAATCCAATAAAATATTCCCTTGCAATGAAATCTTCCGAAACAATTTTCGAGCAAGATGTTCCTCTTTCTTCCATGATTCAAGACAACAGTGTAATAGCCATCAAATCAAGAATTTCATTCTGACAGTCATGATGAAGCCATTTTTAACCATTTCTTTGCACCCACGGTTTTAGTTCAGTCACACCATCATCTCGAGACTTTAAAAATGCCACGAAATTTGAATTTTCATCGGTTTTGGCTTCTCTCACAGAAAGACCTAGTTTCGCCAAGGCCTTTAAGGTACCAAATATTTTCGTCTGCTCTGTGTGGTTATCGAACATCTAAGGTATTTTGAATGAGCCGTATTGTACCAGGTTGATATTAGTTGATATTATCGACGTTTTGTAACACTTCAGTGCAGCTTGTATGAAGTGAACTAGTGCCATGAGAGTTTATCCGCTGAGTATGTATTTTGTTGTCTAACCAATAATATGTCTTAAAATGAAACCAAAACAAAGTTCGATCTAGATAATTTTTGAAGAAAAAAATTGAGCCTTTTCCAAAGTGTATGTTATGTGAAAAAGAATTTCAACCAAACTACCATTTCGTTAAAGTCATTTGAAAGTTCTGCATCCAGAAGAGTTTAAAGAGTGTGAAAAACTAAATGCAGGTCTTAAGTTGCAGAAAGAAAAAAACATCAATGTCAGTCTAGTCCAATAATTGAAGCAAATAAGACTTCCATCAAAGTAAGAGCCTCCTAAGTGATGGTAAATGAACGCTCACAAATATACCTTTCGTTATTATTAGACCGCAGGTTTTTGTCAGCTCTGCCTATCAGTATTGCTAGCTAAAAATTATTCAGTGAAGTAGCCATAATTTATGATGAAAAAAGAAGGAATTTAAAACGAGAGAAAAATTAACTTGTCAATTTTAACATTCCAATTTTAATTACAATAATTAGAAAATTATTTATATTATCACTAGCTGAGAACAACCCGCTTCGATTGGTATGTTTTTATTATTTTTATTTTTGGTACATCTGTTTAGTTGTTTTATATTTAAAATATAAAATGGATTTAAAGATATTTGTTTCTTGTTTTATTTTTACTAATTTTCTACATAAATATCATACTCATTAAGTATACAAAAATCCTAGATACTTAATAATGTTATAGAAATAAATTTTTATAAACTATATTTGGTGTTTTGTTGTGTGGAGCATAAACAAATAGATTTTCTGCTAGTCCGACACGTGAAAAAACAACATAAAGCTGACCGTGTGAGAAACAGGATTCTTTCAATTAACTCCGCAATAGTGGAAAGTTTGACCCTGAGCCTTATTTATAGTCATACTATAAGCTAATCTCACTGGAAATTGTAACCGTTTGAAACAAAATGAAAAATCGTTTGAAATTAGTGGGATTCTTGGTATGAAAACCGATTTTCCTTTTTCTTTTCCGGTTAGGATTACCGCCTCAATGATGTTGTTTAGCGCTGTTTCACGCTTAATCTTGTACCATTACATAATTTAGGCGAATCAAGATTTCGTAATGGTATAACTGGTGATCCAATTTTTAGCTTCAATATATGGAAAGGCATATCGGGCGGACTTAATGAATTTAAGAATTCAGTCGGATAGTTCACACTTTCATCTTGATCTATAATGGTGTCTATTGATTTATATATTTCTTCTTCCCTCGGTATGATATTTTGTATCTGCTCATTTTTTCGGTACACTACATCATTCTTTGTAGCTAAAATCGTTCGCTCACGTAACCAATCTTTATTCAAGTAGTTTTTTTTCTATAAATGGATACACTTTTTCGATAAGTTTTTCATTCGAGTCTACCACGTTACATAATTCTGCTTTTAAAATAAGTCTCCCAGAGTCTGGATCCAGTGGATAGGTACCATTTCCAATTTTCAAAAGATTTTCAGCAAATGATTGTGCTCTCGGATCTCCTGTAATTTTTGCACGCATATTTTCTGTTAGAGATAACTTTTCAACGCGATCCCAAAACATTAATCGCTTTAAACATGCGTTTATTTCGTCAGCCGATGTTGATTTTGGAATTACCGGCAATGTCTGTCGAAAATCTCCTGATAGTAGCAATAAAATTCCTCCCATTAGACTTGTGTTCTTCCGAGGATCCTGTAATGTTTTATCTAGCGCTTCGATTGACTTTCTGTGGGCCATTGTACATTCATCCCATATTATAATTTTGCAGCGCAATAAAATCTGATCACTTACAGAAGATCGGGTTATATCACAGACAGGATTCTCTTGCTCTGCTACATTTAACGGTAATTTTAACGCAGAATGTGCCGTTTTCACTCCTTCCATTAACGTTGCAGCGATTCCAGATGATGCCAATGCTAATGCGATTTGCTTTTTCAGTCTAATTTTAGCTAAGATCAAATTAATAAGAAACGTTTTACCAGTTCCTCCTGGTGCATCTAAAAAGATTATTCCTCCTTCATCTGTTTCAGTACGATTAATGATTCTGTCGTAAATAATGTGTTGTGTTTGGATTAATTTCGGTTCATTATCTTTGATGTAACGATCCAATTCTCTTATAGGCCTATTATAACTGAGCTCTTTCGTCAATTGTGAACTAACTACGTCTAACTCTCTTCTTACGGGAGACTGTAATCCAAGTAGAATTAAAGTTTGATTGCTCATCGATAAACATCGATTCTCTAACATTATCAGTGCTTCATTGTAAATATGTTCATTGAAAGTAACATCCAAATCCGGATTGTCTCTCCTCACTCTGTTTAAAATGTCGTCACTCATGCTATCGCGATATTTCATCCATAGTGTATTAGGGTTTGAGGGATTACACGCTGTTAGAATTATTACAAAAAGCTCTCGTACTTGATCCGCTCTTGCTATTTGTGCGGCCTCTCTCATTGCTTGTTCCCAATGATTGTCACTTTCTAATAGACCGCGACGCTGACATGCCTCCCGGTACGCTTCGCCAATGTAACCGTCTACTGCTCGAAGATATTCAAATGATGTTGGTCCACGTATTTCGTGAAGTAGTAGACGTAAGTAAAAACATTCAGCGTTTTTTGGATGAACCGTGTATACTCGACCAATAGCATTACCTTTGAATATTCCTTCAAATCCTTGTACAGGAATTCCTCTCTTCCGTCGTTTGAATATTTTTCTTGACGCGTCCCATATGTAATAATTGGGGACTTCTGCATAGAAAAGTGTTGTTGCAAATGGGTCATTTTGGCACAATTCAAAAAATGCAGTCAGGGTCGTATTTGCGGGATGGTTTGCAACTCTTTGTGCGGTTTGACTTGTAAAATACACTCGTTGTCCATTCTCAAGATGGACTGCTAGATGAACAACAGCTGGATCTCTGTCATGAATCGGAAAACCTAATATACGCCAAACGGCCTCATTACTATTGATATATCGTCCCATTTGATATTGCAAAATTTCGTCATTTTTGTTTTCATTTGTTACTCCAAAGACAGCCATATCACTTCCTTTGTTAATATATTTACAGACATATTTAATTGACTTGACAGAACTGCAATATTCTACGTTGATATGAGCTTGAAACATCCTCGATAATAGTGGATTGTATGGCACTACCCACTGATTGTCAATTTCTACTTCTAGGTCATTTATCAGCTTGATTTTCGCCGAGAATCCTCCTTCACTCGGTTGTCGACGTCTGTATTTTGGATAACCATCTTCACCGGTTTGTGTTTCGTTTAAAAATGGTTTGGGATACCGCTTTGAGCATCTGTTATCTTTCATACATGGTGATCGCATGTTAAGTACTCCACATGGTCCATGTATCATATTTTTTACGATTATTTCATACAACACGGGATCTTCAGTCGGATTTGGAAGCTCAGCCTTGACAACGTCATCGATATCATTGGAACGAATTTTCTCTTTTAGCCAAATTAAATTGTGTGAATGTGGCAATCCTCTTTTTTGCCATTCTACTGAATACATCCAGCAAATGACGCCTCCAAAAATGTGACTCTTCACAATCGTATCAATGAATTTGACTTGCTTTTGTCTGAACACTCGTGCGATTAAGTCATGTCTATTAGGTGGTGTTTGTCCATACTTTAATTCATCTTCAATCTCCTTTCACGATGAATTACACGTGAAAGTTATAAAAAAAAAATCAGGTCGACCATGTTTCTTCACGTAAGTCAAAGCGTCTTGTGCATATTCGTGCATATGTCTGGGGCTACCGGTGAATGTAGAGGGTAAGAATACTAATTGTCCAATATTTTCAATTTTACCGTCACTGGTTATTGCATCCCGTAAATGAATGTATTTATCTGTTCGTAACTTGCTTTGATTTTGGCGAATGTAGAGTAGTCTTTCTGACTCTATTTTTGCATACATATCAACAATAAACTGTTGAAATAATTGGCGACAGTTAATTACATCATTATATTCGTTTTCTCTGTCCATTATGCGATAAGCATAAAAATGTTTCGAAGTTACTTTTTTATCTGTCGTTTTATTCGTTTTAGGGTTTACTTGTTGAATATGAAAATGGTAGCTATCTTCTCCTTTCCAAAATATTAATGGATATTGCAGGGCATCATAAATGCGATTAGTTTCTGCAATACGTTGTAAGTGATTACTCCTTCGTTGTACGACAATGTCCCGGTAGCTACTTTCATTATCCACGATTACTACCGCCACTTCATTTATTTGAGGCGCATTGAATCGTCTTTCATGCTCGCCGATTGGTCTTTTATCAGCCCTAATTATTATTTTGTAGTTATCAGAGACCATTTTATCCATTGCAGTCTTGAACGTTCTTAATAAGTCATTATGCTTATGTAGGAAACGCTGTAGATCAAGTATTACTTCTCGAATCAATCCTGCAATATTCGCAGAGCGTTGATCTACTTCATCATCTTTATTTCCTATGAAGTAAATTTGTAAAAACTTCGGCGTTTCATTTGGAACTGGTAATAATGACCCTATTTTATGATGCACTTGCCCTTGCACTCTAAATACCGGATTAAATCCTTCCTTCTCCGTTACTGCTGTTGCTCCAAACGATGTAAAGTCTATTTTTTTGTAAAAAGTCTTTAGATTTCGATGTTTCTCCATTCATATATTTAAAAAATTCAGGCGGTGGAAAATTTAGTACTGGCAAAATAATTTTACCATTTGAACAACATACACTTGACGTTTCTCCTTTGAATTTTTTGGCTTTGCAAAAATTACATACTATATCCATTTTCCCAATTACTACACTTGGATGTACAGTATAATCTTTACTTGGTTCATAATGAAACACTTCCCATTCAAGACTATAACGTTCTCGTCTTGTTTGGCGCACAGCATGCACAGATGTTTCCAATAATTGAGAATGGACCTGCATCCCTAATCGAAGATTACTAATTCTATCTCTATTCTGTTTATTTATTTCATTCGTCAGTACACCTGGTTCTGTTTCTACGGTTAATCGTTGACTTATTCCATCTGCTTCAATTACATTTTCACGTCGTTCTTCTGCCTGAATACCTCTGTTCCGTCGATGATTTTCTCGCCGCAGTGTTAGACGTGCTTCTCTTTCCTGCTCAGTTTCACTTCCCCTCACAATCTTTCGCCTTTGCAATGCGATTCGAGATCTCGAATATCGCCTCCTTCCGCGCACAGCATGCACAGGTGCATGCGATAGCTGCACATCGCCTTGTATAGAATGTAAGGATTTTCAATAGAATTATTGGATGCCAGTGAAGGTAATTATTCCCAGGCCTCGCACAGAGACGTAACCCGATTCTTGATATTCAGCTTAGTCGAGAGGCTAGCAAGAGCGTCCCGTGAGAAAGGGCACCTTAACCTTGGCTTTGAAAAACGCATGGTAAGGCCTTTTCAGCCAACCAAAGACGCGCGCTATGCCCCTCCACTCACTGAGCTGCGCGGAGGCAGTTAGAGTCCAGACTTCGAGAAGTGTGTTTTGTGAGCCATGCGGCATGTAAGATCACCAGAGTGAGCGTAATTGGCTTTATGGCAAGGTAATGTGTTCCAACTCTCTCTCTCTGCTGGCTGGGAAGGTTACTTTGACTGACGGTTTGCACTGAGATAGGTAACAAGTAGATACCAGTTAGATTCAAGAAGTATTTCATGTATGTTCTCATGTACTCTTCATTTTTCAATTATTAAAGTCAGTCAACCTTCTAATTGCGCTTATTTATCGCATTCACCAATTTGCTACATACTATATGTTAGTAGGCTCGTGATCGCTTCGGTCATAGAATCACATATCTTTGGTAAAACTAACCAGGGAGTGGTTGATCGAAGAGGAACTCGCAAGTTCTTGTGGCACCGTACCTTTGGGTCGCTATAGCCTTGCACCCCTGATGGAAGGTTACTAATTCTATGACTATCCTGTTTATTTATTTCATTCGTCAGTGCACCTGGTTCTGTTTCTCCGGTTAATCGTTGGCTTATTCCATCTACTTCATTTACATTTTCACGTCATTCCTCTGCCTGAAAACCTCTGTTCCGTCGATGATTTTCTCGCCGCAGTGTTAGACGTGCTTCTCTTTCCTGCTCAGTTTCACTTTCCCTCACAATCTTTCGCCTTTGCGATACTATTCGAGAATGCAGATATTCTCTTTTACGTTTTGGCATTTTTATATTTTGAATTTTTACACTTTACTATTCAGTTTTTCTGTTACGCATACAATTCACCTCATATAATGTCGGAAATCGGCCACAATACTCACGTATCTTTCTTCCTCAGAATGGTTTCTGAACACCATGTTTTACCTATGCACGTTTTTATTAATATATTTTTACTTTTAACACTTCACTATTTAATTTTTAAATTTTCTGTTATACATACACATTTATTTAATAAAGTCAAAAGATCCACGTTTCTTCTTATATAACTATGCATATGCTTGTATGTAGGAAAGGCAAAGATACGATCGGCATCGCAAAAATTCCTTTTCCACTTGGGCGTTTTTTGTCTTTATATTTTCACTTATCACACTTCACTATTAATATTTTAATTTTTCCGTTGTATGTACACTGTTATATATAAATGTCAACTGATAAATATTTATTTTCCACACTTCACTATTCACTTCCAAACTTTTCTGTTATATGTACACTTTAATTTGAAAAAGTCAAAGATATAATCAGAGATAACAAATATGCTCCTTTACACTTTTCATTTTTTTATCGTTGTATTTTAAATTTTCACGCTACACTATGCATTATTTAATTTTTCTTTTATATGCACATCATTATTTATGTCAACTAATATATTTTTTTCATTGCAGACGTCTTTATTCATTTTTTAAGTTTTCTGTTATACAAACACTTTTATTTATAAAAATTAAAGATACTATCCAAGATAGAATCGAAATTCCCAATGGAATTTTTCTTTATTTTTTTTTTAAATTTCCATACATCATTTTGTAATTTTTCTGCTTTACGGACACTCTTATTTCTAAATTTCAACTTATGCATCGCACCACGCTTCCCCTTAAACAGTAATACGTAAACTTTTATTTATAAAAGCCAAAGATACGAATCGAAATTGCAAATTTTCACTTTTACATATTGGCATTTTTCATCTTTATATGTTGTGTTTTGATACTTAACCACTCTTTTTATAATTTTTCAGCCACACAAAAACCAGTGCTTTGCGATAGAAACTTCAAAATAATACTTAAAATACATTCTTTGAATTAAGAAACTGTTCTACGGCGAACAATGACAAATACAGAGACACACACTAGTCTAATTCTAATTATATACCAGGTCGACCATTTTCATCCCCCATATCTTCCACACCCCCATAGCTACAGACATCTAACAACCATAGTGCACGACAACAGACACGATTCTACTACCACACATAATCACCAATGCTCTATGCTATGTAGTCGTGGCAGAAAAGTGAAATCTGCGGAGACACATGCCTTTCGTCGAAATACGAAAATATCCTTGGTCGGCCACTTACAACCACCATATCTCCCGCACAACCACAGTTTCTGAAATTCGGCCGCTGTTGTGATCGAAAGGTGACTCTGTGTTACTACCACACACAAACGCCAGTTATCTGTGATCTATAGTTTTCGCTGAAAAGTGATACACCATGACACTTTTGTCTTTGGCAGAAGTATGAAATTGCCACAGGTCGACCACATTCAACCCCCATTTCTCCCACACCCCCATAGCTACCGACATCTAACAACCATAGTGCACTACATGAGATATGATTCTACTACCAAACACAAACACCAATGCTCTATGTTATGTAGTTGTGGCAGAAAAGTGACATATGCGGAGACAGTCGAAATACGAAAATATCCCCTCAAGCTACCGACATCTAACAACCATAGTGCACGACAGGAAAAACGATTCTACTACTACACACAAACACCAAAAGTCTATGTTATGTAGTTGTGGCAGGAAAGAGAAGTATACGGAGATACGAATTTTTGGTCGAAATATGAAAACGCCCTGCACTGACCTACTTTAATCATTATATCTCCCACATCCCCACAGCTATCGGCATTCGGCCAACGTTGTGCACGACAGGAAACTCCATGCTACTTCCACCCACAAACATCAGTGATCTTTGCTAGGTAGTGGTGGCTGAAAAGTGAAATATAGGAAAAAACACGTCTATTTTTATATATATATAAGATAAGATTTACACGAAAGGTAGTTATGTACTGATTGATTTAATTTTTTAAATGTTATTATTATTTATTCACAAATAGCATGTGGCTAATACATTTAAAAAATTATATGTACAGTATATAATAACAAAAACAAAACAAAAATACTACAATATAATAATTTTTACAAAGCCACACAGCTTTCCAGCCATGAACCCACTTTCTCTCTAAATCTTCCAACAGATACAGAATCCTTTATTTCTTGCGGTAATTTATTATATATAAGTATTCGTTTATAAAAACAGTCTTTTGTGCCTTAGCACCCTGTTTACGAGTCACATGAAAAGGATTAACCTGTCTAGTCCCATAATTATGAACATCATATTTTTTTATACCAATCTGCTTAGATACTTGGGTAAGACATTATTTTGCAGTCTAAATATAAATGTTAACACATCTCTTACTATTTCTTTTTCAATATATAAATAACCCAACATTTTAAGCATATTGCTTACATTTTCTGTACGTCTTTTATTTAAAACTGCTCTTATTACCTTATTAATATTTGTTTACAATTTACTGATTTCTGTCTTACTTGCCATTATAAGCACTGTGAAGCAGTATCTTATATGTGGCATCACAATTGTCTTAAACAATAGTTCTTTTCCTGGTGTAGACAATATCTTTCTTGACTTATATATTAAATGAACCTTTCTTGCAACTTTTTTGTTTACAAAATCCACATGAGCTTCAAAATTTAGTTTGTTATCAATAATTATTCCTAGATACTTATACTGTTGGACCCAATCTATGTTGGTTCCATTTATTAAAACTGACTGCATTTCTCTTGCCTCTTTTCTTGCTCTATGTTTCCCCATTATTATAAATTTTGTTTTTGAAACATTCAAACTTAGTGAATTATACTGTAGCCATTTACTAACACCTTTTAGCTCATAATATAATATTTTCACTATATCATATACACTCTCCCCATGGAAGAAAATCAAAGTATCATCTGCAAACATATGTATTTTACAATATTTAAGTATCCCTGGAAGATCATTTATATACAGAATGAACAATAGTGGTCCCAATTTACTTCCCTGTGGCACTCCATACTTTACTTTCTTTCCTCAGAAACAATGTCATTAAATTTCATCTTTTGGTACCTGCCTGTCAAATAGTCTTTCAACCATTCATATACATCCCCTTGTATATTATACAATTTATTTAATTTTTGTAATAATAAATTTCTGTTGACAGTCTCAAAAGCTCTTTTTTAGTCGAGGAATACAGCTACTATTGCTTCTCCCTTATCTATTATGTTTAACCAATTTTCCATTACTAATTGAATTGCTGTCTCTGTACTATGTTTTTCTCTGAATAAACATAATTTCTCTTGACATTTTTACTAAATAGAAGTAATTAGAATGTAAATAAAGATCTGTAACACCAAATGACATTTTCATACAATTTCTGCTACTATTTCCGGTTCCATAATGTAAATTCCGTTTCATCTCTAGTACATACGCGTGAATATTCATTGCTAATATACTTGTGTATATAATGAAGAACAAAAACAATAATTTACTTTTACATACTCTCTCGATTTTGACTGTCAGCTGCCTGAACAAGGCCTTCGCTTAAAGCTCCAGTGAACCTATGTCTAAGAACGAAACAAATTTTACCTTCACGTTCTCCTACCATTTTCTACACCCAATTTATTCCTACTTTACAGCTTGTCTGTGAATTTATCCGATTGAACTTTTTTGACGATAATACACAGTTACACACGGATTCACCTGAAGCTCCTTCGAAATAGAGTCTGTCACGCACGACGGTTTTGGACATAAGATATTTTACCGTAGTATTCTTGGTTTCACGCAAGTCAATTGTTTGCTGTCGATTGAGCTCAGTAGGCGATAGCTGGGGTGGCGATCTTTGTTGAAACATCAAAGGAATTTTGTGCTTCGCTCTTGGCATTGTTGTGGGTACACAGTCTATTTTACACATATATTGAATGATGAAACCAATATACAGTATTTGGCAGGTCTGGTGTCTCTATCTTTCTTTTCCCGGGTGCATACTGCTACCCACCATAACCACATTATTCGTCGGCCCTAGGGTTGCCAGATGGCCGTGAAATCCGCGAATGTTCCAGTATTTTGTATCTGGTCCCGTGTCTAGGAATTAAGCCTTACTGTACCTGTATACTCTTTGTTTTTTCTTTCAACCTTAAGATATCACGGTGGCCAAGAGACCAAGCCAAGCATGCCGCGCTCGCAGAGGGAGCTAGAGGAGTGCGGGCGTCCGCACTGCGCGCTCCACCTTGCCGACGACCAGAGACAATATATATATAGACTGTTCTACTATTATGAAGTAAGCACCACCCACAGAGAGCTCAACCTGGATTTCCTTTCGTCTACTTCAAGTTCAGCTATCTACACGACACCGCTTCGCTTTTGGACATCGCTTACTGGACTACGGCTTGGACCTTCTTACCTGCATTTGGACTACGGACCCTGCTTGCCTAGCTACGGATTTCGCTGCTTGCCCACGGCTTCCTAAGGATCTGCTGCCTGCCCACGGATTCTGCTTACCTGGCTACGAAATTTGCTGCTTGCCCACGGACTGCTTGGCCCCCTACGAATCTACTGCCTGCCCACGGACTCTGCTTGGCTGCCTCACTGACTCCGCCTGACTGCCCACTGAGTCTGCTTGTCTAATTGCCTGGCTGCGGAGTCTGCCTGTTCGCCTACCGGACCCTGTTTGACTGCCCACGGACATCTGCTTAACTGCCATCGTACTCTGCTTGCCGGCTGCGGACTCTGCTGTTAGCCGGCTTACTTTGTCAGCCGTTTGACTCCGCCCGCTTGACCTTCGCCACCATCCACTGGACACCGCCTTCCTCATGGAGACCCATAAAGGAGACCTCCAGCAGCCGTCACCGACACCATCGCCGTCACCGTCACCGGTGCCGTCACGACCCGCATCATCAACGGAACACATTGGTATGCATCATCTACCTCCAATTGTAACAAAACCCTCATATAGCAAAATACTAACAGTAACCGACCACCGAGCTAAACCGTACTCAATCACCAAGCCCCATACCTCCCAAACATCCACTTCAACTGAAGAGCGCCACATTCAGCAGACCATCCTCAACCCACAACCAATGGATACGGCCACTGATAATTCCACACTTGCTTCTCAACAATCCCCAACCAGCCATAGTTTCCTCTTAAAAAACTGTGACTCCAAATTCCTGACTTCCAAAACCCTTGCATATCAGATCAGAAAATACCTGCCTAACGTAATTATCACACAAATCGTCCCAACCAAAGAAGGGATGATTATCAAATCCCCTGATCCTCAGCTAAGGACATCCTTAATAACCAAAGTAGGCCCTACCATTCTCGGCAACGACGCCACCAATACTACATTAAATACCAAACCCAACAAACAACCTCAACCACCACGATGACCCCCAACACTTACAGTAGTAATCAGGGAAGTTGACCCCACAATCTCTGACCTTGAAATCGAAAAAGAACTAAAATTAAACACAGAACTTTCTATTCGAAAAGCGTTAATGATTAGAAACAACCAGGGACCCACCTATATGGTCAGAATTTTTACCGAGTGCACTAAAACAGTTGACAACCTTTTATCTAACGGGGCAACAATATATTAACAAAGATACCGTGTAGAACCATCAAAAACTATCCCACCCCAGCCCATTCGGTGCCAGAAATGTCTGAAATACAATGACCATAACACTCAAGATTGTCGGAACGAACCCACCTGTCCACATTGCAAGGCAAATCACTTTCAGAAAGACTGCCCAAACCTAAAAACCCCACCATCCTGCAATACCTGCAACCTAAGCCATCCTACCTCTTCCCTAAAATGTAAAGCTAAACCCTCTCCTGAGAAATCCGAACAAACTGTACCCATCCGACCCATAGACCCACCAACCCCACCCTCAAACTCCATTCGCCCTCCACCAACCATAGAAGACATCATCCGCTTCACCACCGTAGTACTACAAAATATTCATGCTTTCAACCGCCAACACACCTTACAACAAATAATCCTAGCTGCCTCTAATATTTTCCACGTAAACGTAACTGCCACCTACTCACAAAACAGCGCTCACATTCACTTCCAACCATTCGAAACACTCGTCTAACACACACACACAACATGGACACTGACACATGCAATATAATATACAACAATATCCGCTCCCTAAAAACCAATAAAATACTCTTCCAAAACCTCATACAAACACACAAAATTTCCGCCTTCGCACTGAACGAAACCTTCCTCCAACCCAACCACCATATCCAACTCACCCCATTTGAACTAGCCAGATCTGATAACCCGATACCAATAGCTCGACGCGGAGTTACCATCGGATACCACCGCAACATCCCAGCCAAAATACACCCACCTGTAAACATCCGCAACGAACATCTAGTGGTTACCCTCTTTCTCCCATATTTAACAGTCACGTTGGTCACTATTTATATTCGCCCCACTGAACCCCTCCCCCACAACTTTCTAAAATATATTGACAACACCTTCACCAACTACCTCCTAATGGCAGATCTGAACATCCATTCCCGATCAAGCACTGAGAAAAGAACCCTCCGCGACAACCTCGACGCCTTTCGTGGATAGGACATTGACATACCTGAACCGACTCGACCAGCTTCAAATACAACACCCGATATAATTATAGCATCCCCCTCCCTCCTTAGGCGCACCAGTGTCACAGTCCTTGATCCCATCGGTAGCGACCACCTACCGTTACTCATCAGAATAGCCTACCACGCCCGACAACCAAGAAAACAGTTTGATCCGTCAGCAACCCGTAAAATCCAAGACTACAATAACACAAACTGGACAGCATACCGACGTCATATTGATGACGCCCTTATAACATATCTGTTGTATACGGGGCAAATACCGTTGTTGATTATAATTCTTAATTGATTATTTTTTTGTGTGTATAATTGTAAATAGTTTGTAAGAAAAGAGATGTAAATGTTTAATTCTAAACTGCCTTCCACAGACAGTAGTGTTTATAATAATGTAATAAATATATGTAATAATATCGTTGAATTCAACAAGATATAGAATCTCTGTGTGATATAGTTAAGAAATTGGCTGTGAAGTTGGTATTGTAAATTAATTTGAAGAAATAAAACCAAGGCATTTAATAATAGTAAAGTGCTATTATTTTATTTTAAAGGAATTAGGAAGAGATGGGCCTTAATTATATAAAATGGGGCTGACCTCCCATGATGCAAATTAGGCATAAAAAAAACTATTGGTCGGCACGCCGAGAAGGGTGTTACGCTTGGAGACTCTACTGCCAGGATCAGTTTCTCAACGAATTTTCTGAGGACGACGTGGAGCAGATCGGCGCAGATTGGCAAGTACAGATTCCAGTTTCTCTTTGGACTTGCAGTCTCATATTCAACAAAAAGAAGAAGTATCATTTAATATTAACGTTTCAATGAAAGCAATTTGTAATTGAGGTAAGAACTGAGTCAGCAAGAAAATAAAGACTTTACAATCAGAATTTATAATTAAATTGTAACGGTGATGTAAGAACTATTGTTTTGCAACGAATTAAGTAAAGACAGATTGTCAGAAAGTAATTAAATTAACGAACGTCAAAAAAATTTAAAAGATTGTAAAATTGCAGTAGCATGTTTGAAATAGGCGTCTGTGGAAGACTATAGCTAAGACAAAAGAATAATACAAGTTTTTTAAAACAAAATAATAAGGGGGAAATTTTTTTCGAGGAATATCGTAACTGTAAAGAACTGATTTGCTTTTTGTTTGTTTGTTTGTGTTTGCATGTACATGGTTGCTTATTTGCAGTGCTGTACCAAGTGGACTTTTGATATTTCTGTCGTGCATTTCTGTATGCATTATAGATACTACGAAATTTTGTAAGTGTTTTTGTGGTCCAGTATTCAAGTCTATGCATAGTATTATCGGCGTTGCAATACATCGTTGTACTATTGGTGTTGTGCTGTATAAATTTGAGAGCAGTTATTGTTAAATACTATCGGTTTTTTTTTTCACGTAAATTAAATTTATTATTGTTTCTAAATTATTTTAATTTGTTGCAAAGATGGAAAACGGTTGCCTTAAATTGGTTAGAGAGGATGCGCAAATTGATTTGGGTGAGGACCAAAATAATACATCAGAATGGCAGACGAGTAGTTCTGGAGTTATTAGTTTTGATAATAAAGATGCATTTAGAATCCGAAGTGGTAATAGTAATTCTGTTCAAGTGGAATTGGCTAGAAGTCCAAATATTAATGCTGACGTAAAAGGGGTTGCAGAGTATTTTGAAAGCAGTAATATTAATAGTAATGATGGTTGCAATGGATTAAATGATAGGGACAGCGACGATGGGCGAGATAATGATGTAAATAACACAGTCTTACCAGAATTAAGTCGAACATCTGATGCTCGAGAAAGGAGTGTAGATCCCCAACAGTTCATGTCATGTTTCAAGCAACTCCAAGAAATGATATTAAATCAAGCCATAGAAAGAAAAATCGAAATGCAAGAAATGAAAACAGAACTTGTGTCAAATCAAGAAAAAATTATATTAAATCAAAAAAAGGCAAACCAAGAATTGAAAGCAGGACTTATGTTAAATCAGGAAAGAGCAATTCAGGAATTGAAAATAGAAATTGTGTCAAATCAAAAGAAGAATGAAGAAAGTTTCCAGGTTATGAGGTATGAGATGAAAATAATTCAAGAAAATTGGAAGCACGAGGTGCGGACTGAATTAGAACATTTCCAAGAAAAGGTTAGACAAGAAGTAGCCGGGAAAATGGATCAACGTATAGCAGATAATAATGAAAGACAAAACGCCATTATCGGAAACATCAGAGAAGTCATGTTTGAAAGTCAAAAAGAATGTCGGGAAGAAATAATTTTGGTGAAGCAACAAACTGCAGGCAGTATCATTCAATTGAAAAAACAGATTGATGAAGGAGTAGGACAAAAGATAGGTGAAGTTAAAATTGAAATTGGACAGATTGGTTCTAGATTCAATCAAGTAGAAGAAAGATTGGAAAAGGTTGAACGCCGACCTAGCGCGGTTGTTACCGGAACGGTGAATAGCCTACGTATACTCCGCCGATGTTACCTGATGCAGTTTTTAAACCGAACGGAAATATTCACCCTGCAGATTTTGTAAAGATCTATGATAAAGACTTACCATTAGAATGGTCGGATATAGAGAAGATTCGCTATGTCAGAGGTAAAATGTAGGACGAAGCTTTTTCCTGGAGCTGTGAAGTAGCTGAAGAGTGCAATGATTACAATGAATTCTTGAGAAGATTTCGCGAAAAGTTCTGGTCTGCACAAATGCAGAGGAAAGTGAAAAGTGATTTTTACAATTGTCGTCGTTTTGGCAGACGCGACGGGAAGATGCGAGATTTTTGCGAAGCAATGCAAAAGGAATTGCGTTATTTGGATCAACCAGTAGGAGAGGTTGAGCAGATTGAAATATTATTGCAGAAACTCCCGAGACAAGTGCAAGATAAACTAGTTGTTAACCAGTGGGATAGGATTCATGATTTCTTAGACGCACTTGAGAGGGTAGATCGGTGTAACGAAAGGTACGAATACAATGTGGAAGGTCACCGAGAAAACGGCTACGAGAATAAAAAGTATGGGGACAGACATCTTGATGGTAAATCAAATAATTGGCCATACAGAGGAGATAATGTGTATGGAAGAGGAGAAGGACAGGTGAATCGGCAAGACAGAAGCGACATGCAACAGTTTGAAGGCAATACTAACAATGGCAATGAGCGTGGTTATGTATCGAACGGATGGGGAAATCAGCGATCGCAATACAAACAAACTATGTACATGAAAATGAAAGGTAACAGGCAACCTAACGATGAAAAAGGAGCGGAAAACTTAAGTCCGCAACTGTAAAGGTCCTATCAGTGGCGGATACAGTGGTTGCAGGACCATCCAATATGTGTGATAACAAAGCAGTAAACGATTACAATGACTACCGGACAAAGCAATCTAGCAAAGAAGAATATCTAAAGTAGTGGGAATGTTTGCATAGGATGAATAACAACAACTGTGGGACCATGTCAGTGGACAGCGAAAGCAAGTGGGAAAATGAGTATATATCGGAGTTGGCCAGAATCAGTGTACATGATGATAATGGCAAAGATAGTGGTGCAGAACATGGAGTAAGGAGAGCGACGGAGTTACATAAGTTGGCAGAAGATGTGTTCGTAGAAGGAAATTTGTGCAGCGAAAGAATGAACTACCTCTAAGCATTGACAGTGATGGTACGTGGAGTAGCGACGATGAAGAGGGCAAAAATATAATTGAAGAAAATAGGTTTAATAGTGAATCCAATGAAAATGAAGGAAATAAAGTAAGAATATTTTTTTAAAGAGTGTCGACGAAGAAGTAAATCCAGGTGTATCTCATAGAAGAGCGCCTGAAAATGCAACAAAAGGTAGTCCAAGCAGTACGAACGCGTCAGCGCAGCAAAATAACGAAGTCGCAGTTTGTTCTGATTTCAGCCATAGGGAAAGATGCAAGAAATTGTTGGTACAGGGTACAACAGAAGACGGCCGACGGCGGTATAATGTAAGAGGGAATTTTTGCCAGAGTTGCAAAGAGATAAACGGTCGCATGAAGAAATTGCGAAAGATTTGTCAAGTGAAGAAATGCATGATGTTTTAGAGGATAAAATAAGACAGCCATTAGTTGATGTGAAGATATTTGGAATAGAATGCCAAGCGCTTGTAGACTCCGGAAGCGACCTGACGGCGATATCACACACGTTGTATGAAAACATTATAGCAAGATATAAGGCGACAGAAATGCCGGTAAACCACATTCAGATCATGGGGGCAACCGGGAAACTGAGCAAGAGACTAAAAACGCAAATTTGGGTGGAATTAGAAATGGATAAAGTTCAGATAGAGCACCGTTGTATTGTAATACCGGGCTTAAACTAATGCATAATCGGTATGGATTTTTTGATAAAATACCAGGTGCAAATTGACTGTGGAAAAGGAGAAATTAAAATTTTGAAGTATGGAAAGGAACATGTAATGACATTTTGGAACGAAGTAGTGAGTGGTTCCGAAGTGTTAGGAAACCTGAAGCTGCAGATGATGCGCCAGATAGGTACAGAAGAGGACGATTTGTATGATGCTGAGACGGCTGAAGAAAATGTTGACTGGTCGTGTGGAGATTCTTTACGAAGAAAAATAAGCGAATTGGAAGGCGTCTCGTGGGAACAAAAAGAACGCTTACGGGAAATATTAGAAAGATATAAGGATAGTTTTTCCGATCGACCGGGTGTCGTGAAGAATTTTATATGCAAATTGAAAATAAAACAGCATGTACCGTTTTTTGTGAAGCCGTATCCCGTACCTTTGGTTAAGAAGAACGCAGTTGAACAAGAGATAAACAAGATGTTACGTTGGGGAATAATTGAATGGAGCGATAGCTCATACAGCAATCCCTTAATTGTTGTTGGTAAGAAAGATGGTTCTATAAGACTCGTTTTAGACGCAAGAACCTTAAATAAAATCGTGGAGAAGGAAACCGATAGGCCGAAAATTTAGAAGAAATGCTGCAAAGGTTTCATGGTGTGAAGTACATGACAAGCCTAGATTTAACCGCTGGCTATTGGCAGGTTCCATTGGCAGAAGAGTCCAGAAAATATACTGCGTTTTTATATGGAGGAAAATCTTATCAATATTGTGTCGTTCCATTTGGATTAAACATTTCTGTTTCGGTATTTATACGTGCCCTGGACCTAGTTCTTGGAGAAGTGCTGCTAGGTAAATTATCGATTTATGTGGATGACATTTTAATCAGTTCAAAAAATTGGGAAGAACATTGTGAGACCGTTGAAGAAGTTCTAAAGGCTTTAAAAAGAGGGGTCATGAAGCTGAAGTTATCTAAATGTGAGCTGGTGAAGAAATAAATAAAATTTTAGGACATAAAGTAACGGCCGCGGGAATTGAACCGGATCAAGAGAAATTAAAGGCTATTGCAGATTTTCCTATTCCACGAAATAAAAAACAGTTGAAATCTTTCTTTGGCCTATGTGGGTTTTATCGGAAGTTTGTTACGGATCAATCATTCAATAATCCGCACTTGAATGCATTAAGGAAGAAGAATGTAACTTGGATATGGTCTTCGGAATGCCAGTTAGCATTTGAAAAATTAAAACAAGAATTAGCCAACAGTAAAATATTGCACCATCCAAATTTGAAATTGCCTTTTTGCATGGAGTCGGACAGTTTGGACTATGGCTTAGGAGTACATAGATTTCAAGTAGAACATGTTGAACGGAAAGAAGAAAGGAAATCTATAGCTTTCGGCAGTAGGCTGTTGAGTAAATATGAGAGGTCATATGGAATTTCCGAAAAAGAAGCCCTAAGTATAGTATGGGGATTTCTAAAGTTCAAGTATTACCTGTGGGGGCACAAGACTATTATTTACACAGACCATAAGGCATTGACCTTTCTACAAGAGTGCAAGCTATTGCACGGGCGGCTGACCAGATGGGCGTTGTTCTTGCAACAATTCGATTACGAAATACATTACATTAAAGGCGCCGACAACTATGTAGCGGATGTTTTATCGCGTTTGCCAGTCGGACAAGATAAAATTGTAGAAATGGAAAGTTCGGAGAGAATATGCAAAATATATTATATGAAAGGAGTTCCATTAGAAAAGGATGTTAAAGAAATCTACAAAAATATGTGTAGGAAACAAAACGAAGATGAATGTTTGAGGCTAGTGAAGCAAAATCTGGGAACAAAAATTAACGATAAATTAGGAAAGTATTATCGGATATATGAAGGTGTACTATTACGTCGGAGTGAGGAGACCTCCGATGACTGGAAGGTGTGTTGGCCGAGCCAGTATATAAATGAGATAATCGACTATACACATGCAGCATGGGGCATTACGGACCCGAGAAGTGTTATCGTAAGCTGGCTGAAGTAATAGTTTTCGATAATATGCGCAAACGAGTAGCCAAAAGATTAGTTAGCTGTGATGTGTGTCAACGCACCAAAGTGTCAACAGTAGCATCAAAGAATTTCATGCAAAATATATTACCTGGTGGAGTATTAGATTTAGTAGCGGTCGATTTGTACGGACCATTGCCGAAGTCAAGAGGCGGTTTATGTACATTTTTGTGCTGTTAGATGTATTTTCAAAATTCATAAAAGTTGTATGCCATCAGAAAAGCTACAGGAAGGGCATTAGTGAATAAATTAGAGAAGGACTATTTAGAGAAAGTTGGCCGACCTAGGGCATTGTTGTCCGATAATGGAAGTCAATTTACGTCGAAAATATGGGTCACATGCATGAACAATAATAACATTCGACACATCAAAATTTCTGCTTACCATCCGGCATCAAATCCAGCAGAACGAGTAATGACGGAGTTGGGCTGATTTTTCAGGACGTATTGCAGTACAAAACATACTAGATGGATTAATATATAAATGACTGTGAAAACGTAATTAACAGTATTCCTCATGAAAGTACGGGATACGCAGCGCATCGCATAATGTTCAACGAAGATCCTCCCAATCTAATAAATGAACATATGAAATTCCCCCCGAAGAAAGACGTCGATAGGGAAGAATTTATGACTAAACTTAAAAATATAATGAAGAAAAAGCTGAAGATAGAAAAAGGTGGTATGACAAATAGGTAAAACCGACCGAGTTTGAGATAGGAGATTTAGTTCTGGTGAGAATGAAAAAAAAATCCAGAGAAATAAATTCCGAAATAAATAAATTTTTCAAAATATATCACGGACCTTTTAGGGTCATTTCTAAACCGAATATTAGTGCATATGAACTGGCATATCCTACGTCAAATAAAAGATTATGATTGAGAAACGTTTTAGATTTGAAATTGTACAAGTCTCGCCTAAAGGGAAGATCAAAAGATTGTGACAGGTAGTAATTGCAAATAGTGATTGTCACTTGAGTTGTGTGAGAAATAGTTGTCATTATAAACAAGGAAGGACTGATAAAGACAGTATGCTGGATTGGTGTATTTGTTTGTAAATATGTTAATTTCTTTGTGTAGATATGAGACACTGATTCAATGACATCGAGATGTAAGTTGTGAGTGGAAGAAGTAAGTGGACTGATAGAGACAGTGACTTGAAAACTAAAGAACATCTCGGCAAATAAATGTGTGCCATCATTTAGTTGTGCCTCGATGTGGGGGCAATTATAACATATCTGTTGTATACGGGGCAAATACCGTTGTTGATTATAATTCTTAATTGATTATTTTTTTGTGTGTATTAATTTCCTAATTGTAAATAATTTGTAAGAAAAGAGATGTAAATGTTTAATTCTAAACTGCCTTCCACAGACAGTAGTGTTTATAATAATGTAGTAAATATATGTAATAATATCGTTTAATTCAACAAGAAATAGAATCTCTGTGTGATATAGTTAAGAAATTGGCTGTGAAGTTGGTATTGTAAATTAATTTGAAGAAATAAAACCAAGGCATTTAATAATAGTAAAGTGCTATTATTTTATTTTAAAGAAATTAGGAAGAGATGGGCCTTAATTATATAAAATGGGGCTGACCTCCCATGATGCAAATTAGGCATAAAAAAAAACTATTGGTCGGCACGCCGAGAAGGGTGTTACACCCTGCAAAATTTCCACCCAAACTTTTAGCGCACTGAAGATGTAATCAACACCGCCGACTTTTTTCAAAACACCCTGACTTCCGCAATTAACGCACAAATCCCAATCAAATCTGTAAATCCATAAAAACCGACCCTCCCTCCCCATGCAGTCCTACTCCTTAAAGAATCCCGCCGCCTCTATAGATCATTTCTTGCCACGCGTGACCAGGACACTCTCACTCGACACCGACAACTACAACGACAAGTGCGCAATTACCTCACCGCCAAGAAAAGACTCAACTGGCATAATACCTGCAACCGACTGAACTCAACAAGGACAATTAATTCGGGACAGTATTGGAACGCATTCAACAGACTAACTGGAACTAAGAACACAACTACCTACCCTGTACTACGCAACCAAAACCCTATACCCAACGACGAATCCAAAGCAAACTTCTTCGCTACCCACCCCGAACTAACCTTTTCTACTCCACTAGAACCACACTTCAACTACCAGATGGCCACCGACATATGTGAACGAACTTACACTAACGAACCACCTTTAGCTCCAGACATACAGCATTACCAGACCACTCCACAGCAAGACTTAAATACAGCCATAACAACCGAAGAGATTCTACAGGTTCTTAAGAAAAAACGCAACACTGCTCCCGGTCACGACGCTATCACCTACCGCCACCTAAAAGAATCCCCACCTTCCTTCCTACGAATCCTATCCCTCCTTTTCACTGCCATTCTCTATACAAGTCGCTCGTAGGATCGGCAGATGCCTCACCCGCAGCCGCTTTATAGGCGCTAGGATCCGTCCTCGGAGTACCGGACAAGGTCACAACCTCCTCAGGAACCATACTGCATGTACCCACCACCGTCACTACACCCCCGCCGCGGAATTGGGCTTTTCAGAATCACCCGCCATTACAG
This sequence comes from Vandiemenella viatica, assembly GCA_031002005.1. Taxonomy (NCBI): domain Eukaryota; kingdom Metazoa; phylum Arthropoda; class Insecta; order Orthoptera; family Morabidae; genus Vandiemenella; species Vandiemenella viatica. Next base: position 294,113,889 of record JARYHS010013630.1, read on the forward strand.
CGGGGACGGTGTGGCAAGGCGCCTTTCGCCACCCTCTAATAGGGTGCCCACGGGGAACCAGCGCGGAGGCGGCGCCCGCCACGGCTCAGGCCGAAGACCTTCCGAGACCTGGCCGTATAGCAATGCCACTCTGTGGTTCCTACGCAGTCACTCGGCCCCACCCGTGCCCCTCAGGGTGGGCGGAAGCCGTAGCGACCGAGCGCCGCGCAGGAATGTCCCTTCGCGTGTTCCACCTCGCCAGCCGACCGAACGTATCGTCACTGAATACTTGGTTTCCCACACTAGGACGCGCTCCAAGTGCGCTTTCCCCCCCTCCCGCCCGACACACGTGTCAGGTGCGGGAGTTGAGTCCCACGCACTCGTCCAAGCTCCACAGATCACCGTCCAGCGCGCATGTGCAAGCACATCGAGACAGTACTGCTCTGCCTGGGTCAGATGGTCGGACCCGCGCGCTGCGAGCTCCACATTCTCTATACAGGTATCTATCCAGAAAAATGGAAAATATACAAAATAATATTATTCCCTAAACCAAACAAACCTAAATCTGAACCATCCTCATACCGCCATATAAGACTAACTTCCGTATTTAGTAAAGGATTTGAAACAATCCTAACCCGCCTAATTCACCAACACCTACAACGCTTCCTTCCGCTCCCACCCACCGAAGCTGGTTTCCGACCAACCTATTCAATAGATGACCAACTTCTCCACCTCACACAACTGGTAACGACCCAACTAAATAGTAAAAAATCAGCCATTTTCCTATCATTAGACATTGAGAAAGCCTTTGACAAGGGATGGCATGCCGGGCTACTTTTCAAACTCCAAACATACGAGCTACCGATTTCCTATGTCCGCCTAGTAGCATCCTTTTTCACTAACCGTCAAGCCTACGTCACCATAAACAACTCCCGCTCCCGCTACTTCACTCCTACTGCTGGGTGCCTCAAGGCTCCGTCCTCTCACCTCTTCTCTTTCTACTATATACCGCCGACATTCCCCAACCCACCGCCCCTCTCTATCTCCTACAATTCGCCGACGACACTGTTTACCTTGCCTGCTACAACAATCTCAAACAGTCAACCGAAGCTCTACAGAAGCATCTTGATAAATTCAACCAGTGGTGTAATAAATGGAGGATGACAATAAACCCAAATAAGACACAGGCTATCATTTTTGGACGCACCACCAGAAGATACAAACTAGATGACTTTAATATTTCAATTTATGGAAATTTATAAACCTGACGGAAACTGTAAAATACCTAGGACTGACACTCGACCGCCAACTCACTTGGACCGCCCACCTAAAGACAGTTAAAGACAAAGCAAAATCCCGACTTAACCTGATAAAGAGACTGACAGGATACAGGTGGGGTCTAGACCCCAAGACAGTACTTCACACCTACAAAACCCTTATTAAACCTTTTTTAACTTATGCCTGCCCTGCATGGATCTCCACCCCCGCCAGCCTACTACCAAGCAATACAAATCATAGAACGCCACGCCGTCCGCCTCGGATAAAGAATCCGCCTACCTTTCCCAAACCAATCCCTCTATGAAAAAATCCACTTTCCACACCTACTCCTCTACCTTGAACGCCTCCGAACATCCTACACAGCGCGCAAAAATAACACACCTAACCCACTCTCCACACCCCACATCACAAAACCAGACAAATTGAAACCTTATTACATACACAAACCACCAGCACTCCACCTCTACGCACTACACACCTTCAACAATAGAAACTTCAATAGATTCCCAATACCCCACCAACACATCCGCCCAGATATATATCCCTCCTTCCAATCCTAACAAACACCCACCAACAGATGCCAAACAACTAACTAAATAACCGACAATCTTAAAAATGCACCATGCTAAAAATACATCAATGTCTGTCTAAAATTATAATTACCAAACCCCAAAATGAATGTAAAATTATATAAAATATTAGGTTTAGGAATACAAATTGTAAAACCAAAATATATTTTAGACTAAAAGAAAGACTGTTTAATATATCAAATAAACAATCATGTTATCAAAACTGTAGGCTGAAGAGCGTGCGTCACCCGCTGCCAGCCAAGCCCCAGCTGTGGGGAAATGAAACAATAAATAAATAAATAAAAAATGAAGTAAGTACTAGCCGCGACGCTAGCGCTCCTAGACGAAAACACAACGCCCGTTTGCCCCTTCACTCCCATGATTCCCTTTACTCATGTCGTACGTGTTTTGTTTTGGTTCAGAGTGGACACTTGCAATAAAATATTCGTCGATATGGAACGATGGTCGTTACCCTCAACGGACAAAAAGAGATTCACTGGTTTTAATGACAAGTGGTCAAAGGATCCTGATTTTAAAGACTGGATAAGAAAAAAACGAGTTTACTGCAATATGTAAAACATGTAACTCAGATATCGCAATTCAGTATGAAGGTCACCGCGAGTTGACGGTAAGTAATTACCTTTTTATTTTGTTTTAAATACAAGTCCGTGGAGTTGTATGGTCGATGGATCTATTAATATAAAAGGCCAAATGTAACGGCATGACGTCAATCTATGACGTCGCACTATTTCGTCACGATTTACACCATTTTTCTTGGTTATTAACTTTATTTAAAAACATTTCTAAGCATCAGCGAATAAATTAACTGAGATAACACTGAAATAAAAGTATGCATTGTATTTAAATCAACATATTAATCATTAGATGCTTATATTTACGTAATATTCATTTTGTGTAAAAGAATTCGTTAAAGTCTTTGGCTACAGATAAGTAAGATAAAAGTTTTAACTTTCGAACATCAATGTTAACCAAAGCTTTGATTAGATTGTTGCTTAGCATGGGTCAGAACTCGTAGCAAACATGGTACATTTAAAAAAAATCCATAACAAAATAATACATACACCACAAGATGTACAGTCATAGCAAACATGGTACATTTAAAAAAATCCATAACAAAATAATACATACACCACAAGATGTACAGTCATAGCATACATGGTACCATAAACAAATGCGTAACAAACAAAATACATACACCAGGAGATATACAGTCATAGCATACATGGTAAATTAATTATGTAAACTACATTTACACAAGCTACTGACAGTTATTTTTTAGATACCTTAGAAATAAATTCTTCGACAGAGTAGAAGGAGTTGTCAATTAAAAATTCTTTCAATTTTTTCCTGAATTTATTGTTATCATCTGCTATACATTTAATATGTGTTGGGAGTTTATTGAAGATATGTATTCCTGAATATCAGACCCGATTTTGAACAAATGACAATGACTTGTAATTTTTGTGAAGATCTTTTTTACTTCTAGTGCCATAATTGTGTATTTTACTATTTCTTTCAAACAAAGTATAATTTGTAACTACAAATGACATTAATGTTTATATATACTCAGCCACCAATGTTAAAATCCCTAACTTCTTGAACAGCTCTCTACATGAAGTTCTATTGCTAACCCCACACATAATTCTTATTACTTGCTTTTGGGCACTGAACACTGTCTCTAAGGGTAGAATTGCCCCAGAATATTATTCCATATGACAATAAGGAGTGAAACTACGCAAAATAAAATAGCTGCCTCATACGGAGATCACCTATAGCTGAAATTGTACGAATTGCAAACGTGGCTGCGCCCAATCGCTTTAGTAAGTCAGAAACATGTACTTTTAAATTATGATCAATATACAAACCTAGAAATTTCACACTCTCTACCTCTTGAATGGACTGGCCTGCAAATTTTATGTCTATATCTGGTGTTAATCTGTGTGATGTCCTGAGCATATACTGTGCATATAATGAGTTTTATCAAAGTTTAAAGACAAGCCATTAATTAGTTCGGAGACATAATTTGAAATATATTATGTAGATAAATCTGGAGTGTTTTTAATTCCTATGTTTGTGTCATCTGCAAAATAGAAAAATTTTTAGTTTTTAGATGAAACACAGGGTAGATCATTTATATATATTTAAACAATAGTGGCCCCAATATAGAACCCTGAGGTACTCCACATCTGATTAATTTCCACTCAGAAAACAGTGGACCTCTTAAGGCAGCTTAAAATTCTCCATTAACACTTTCTGTTTTCTATTTAGAAGGTAAGAACTAAGCCATTTATTAACAATGCCATCTATACCATAATACTTTAGTTTCTGTATCAGTATTTTATGATCAACACAGTCAAATGCTTTAGATAAGACACAAAATATTCCCACATTAATTAATTTATCATTTATTCCTTCTAAAATATTGTCGGTGAATGCAAATATAGCTTGTTCTTTTGAATGACCCTTTTGAAAACCAAATTGTGATTTAGTTAGAATATTATTATTTTTAAAGAGTTTCTCAAAAACTTTGGAGAAGGCTGTTAGTAATGAAATTGGTCGGTAATTCGGTACGGCTGCCTTATCTCCCTTTTTATAGAGTGGTTTAACTACAGCATACTTAAACCTTTCTGGAAAAGTACCCTCAAGTAAAGATATATTAAACAGATAACTTAGTATATTACTTAATTCTGTGGAGCACGATTTAATTAATCTGCTGGAAATCCCATCATAACCACTTGAGTATTTGCTCTTAAGGGATCCGATAATTTTTCTTATTTCTTCTGGTGTACATAGAGTTAAATTTTTCTTGGAAGCCTGTTTTGACAAAATCCATACTGTGTGTCACTGGGCTATTAGCAGTCAATTTATCAGCAACAGATAAAAAATGTTTATTAAATATATCGGCAATTGAAAAATTAGATTCTACTGAATTTTCTTTGATAAAAATATCATTACCTGTTTGATTACTTTTTCCTATTTCCTTTTTTACAATGTCCCATATTGTCTTAATATTATTTTCAGAATAATGAATTTTATGTTTGTTGTACATACTTTTAGGTTCTTTAATAACCTTTTTCAGTATTTTGCAGTACTGTTTGTAATGTGTTTTAACATTAGCATTCTCACTGTTCCTAGAGGCATTATATAACTTCCTTTTATAAATTCATGATGTTCTAATTCCAATAGTTATCCAAGGTTTTTGTTCTTTTCGAGAAGCACTACACTTTTTCAAGGGGAAGCAACTTTCAAAGTAATTTAATACAATGCTACTAAAAATGTTGTATTTTTCATCCATACCTTGAGCACTGTAAACCTGTTCCCAGTTTGTGGTATTGAGGCACTTTTTAAAACAAGTAACTGACTTATCATTTATTACACGCTGAAGTTTAAAAACATTACTCTTAGTGCTAGTTCCTATTGATGTGTTGATGGTTAATAACTGGGCATCGTGATCCGAAATTCCATTGATGGATGGCTTGATGGCATAACTGAATTTTGAGGTATGTAGGAAAACATTGTCCTTAGCTAAGTGACTATTATTCATTATTCTAGTTGGAAAATTAACTACCTGAATTAAATTGAATGAACTGACTAATGATTCTAATATGACTTTACAGGGTAAGTTATTTAGAAAATCTACATTAAAATCACCACATACGACTATGTTGACTTCTTTTCTGTTTAAAAATGTTAATAAGAGTTCAAACATGTTCATAAAAATAGAAAAGTTTCCCGATGGTGCTCTGTATACTGTTACTATTATGAAAATTCCATTATTGAAATTTAGCCGTGTAGCACAAGCTTCAAAATGTTGATCTACACAATACTTGCTAATACTTATATCCTCAAAACTATAACCATTTCTAACATAAATGACAACTCCTCCTATCTCCAGGTTCGTTCTACAATAATGAGAAGCTAAATTAAAGTCAGTTACATTTGACATACCTATTCCTGTAGTTATGAGGTGTTCAGACAAGCATAAACATCAATTCTATTGATATCATTTAATTCATGTGTAACTATGTCAGCTATTTGAACGCTGTTGCACACGTTAGTTGGGTGATATTATTGGCTATGGTAAAATAAGAACGAGGTACGAAAGAATTTGCTATTTGTTTGAAATTTACCACATACGTTCCTGTGGTCACACCTTTTAAGAAAAAGTGTACATGAAAGCAAAATGAAACTTACGTTAGAAGTGAAGCAAGATGAAAACTACGAATTAACACAACAGAAATCCGCGAAATCACTTCATATTGTCACGTCAAAAATAGCATCTGCACTCTACAGCAACAACTGCAAAAACGCTCGCAACGTTTCTTGAAAGTTGCGGTGATAATGACATAAGTAAGTGTGAAGACTGTAAAAAAGGTCTGAATGACTGCTACCTTTTCTTCCTGAATAACATATTGCCTGAATTCTCGAAAGTGGTATTGTTATTAGAAAGTGAGAGCTTCACTATTTTGGTCATTGATCGTGTAATCTTTTGACCAATTTAAAAGCAGGTTGGCTGATAATTGTTTTGAAGTTAAGTCAGAAGCGTTTTCAGAAACCTCACTGAAAACCAGAAAAGTAAATTTAAATTACAGGCACGCATTTTCCTACAAAGAGCAATAAAATATTTGGAGGAGAGGTATGATTTTGGGTTTGATGAAATTTACAAAAAATTTGAGCTTTTGTCTCTATCAGAGGAGTTGAAATTGACATGAGAAATACTCTGAATTTCCTACGATATTGAAAATTTAAGTTGTAGTTAACATTGATTCCCTCTATACAGAGTTCACATGTCTGAAAGCTGTCTTTGAGGTCCTTCCAAATGACTTGCCAAACGATAAAATCGGGGCCTATTTACTTAGAACAAACGTTTTTAATGTTTTTGTAAATCTAAAGAAAATAATTGGTTTTTTTTTTTTCAGTTCCGACAAGCAACGCCTTTTGCGAAAGAATTTTTAGCCTGTTGAACATTTTATGGACTTAAAAGCTAAACAGAATGTCCATGGATTTGATCAAGGCTGAACTGCAAACTCGAATCAATTTTGGAGAGTCGTGCTCAGAAATTTTATCAGTTTTGCAAAGCAGTGACGGAGAAAATCTTGTGAAAATGGCAAAATGTAGTGAAAATATTTTTAAAAATAGCCAATTAAGATTCATTTTAATTGATGCTGATTTTTATTTAACAAAAGAGACATGTTAATATTTTTTATTGTTTATAATTCATGATATTGATTTTCTACCGTCGTTTTATTAATAACCCTAAAATAAATATTCAGTTTTTGTTTCAAGTTTAGTATTTTTCGTTTTGATTGATAATACCAGATATTGATTTTCTACCAAAGTATTTTTTAAAAAAGCCCAAGAGACGAGCGTCTGTAGGCACACTCTATGCTGTGCACAAATCTCCCCACTATCCCGGCACGCGGAAGTGGCGTTGCAAAAGCGATATGTGTATACACAATCGAGTGTAGCAGCACTGCAAAAATTACACAAAAATTATCTGTACAGGGTTCATATCAACCTAAACAGGTTCGTTTTGTGATAGTGGTCATGGTTAAGTTGAAATTCGGCCTGGACCAAGAGAAAAAAGTACGGGAAATTCGTTCCACGGCATCCATCTCAGAAACAATTCATTTGTTACGTCACTTCCGGTGCCACGGTAGTGGGGAGATTTGTGCATGGCATCGAGTGTACGCACAGACGCTCGTTAAAAGAGGTGCTCATTAGTTTTTTTTTTTTTTTTAATGGTAGTACTTGATATGGATTTTCAACCAAAGTTATCTTATATCATACTAGCTTCGAGCCCGTCAATAAAGACGGTTTGAACTCAATGTTCTAACAGTTCTTTCTGTTTTTTTTTTTTTTTGGAAGGTGGTTGATTATACAGAATTGTTATTACAGAATGCTAATGGCCTTGGTTTTGTAATGTTCTACATATTTCATTTGCAGTTCACATAGCAATACAGTAGTAACTTCTACTGAATTAATGACGACGAAAGTATAGAATCAATAAAATTAAAAACAAATTAGGAATCCCGAAAACTTTTGCTATGCATGTAATATCAGTTTTATTCCTGGTCCAGGCACAATTCAGCACGATAAATTTTGAACTACTTTCACCCGCATTAATTAATACCTTTAGTAACATGGCGCTTGTGAAACCAGTTTAAATGGTTTGTAAAACTGATTTTAGAGCTAATTATGCTGTTACCAAATGTGTCAGTTTCGATTTTGGTCAACTTAGTCACAACCTTCACTAATATTGCATTCGAAAATCATAGCTTCTATTACCCTCATATGAATAACGACGAGCATCACCTATGGTGGTAGTCGGGAATTTATTCCGGAAAAGCTTGTAAGGAAAAATGAATAACAATCATTTTTAATTATCTTTCGTTATATGAATACGTTACTGTGGTTATATTATCCAAGTATTTGGTTAGGATTTTACATAAGTAAATGCATTTTACTTTAGGTGACGGAGAGGATAATTTTGAAAACGGATAACTATTATTTATTTGACTGATACAGTTAACAATTACATACGTTTCTCTGTGTTTTTAATAAACCTTATTGTTTCTTATCGTCTGCCAAAAAAATTCTTAGGTTATGGTTTAATCTAGTTCTTATAACTGATACAGATAAAATAGCGTAAGTATTGAATACTCTTTTCCTTACTGAATTTCTGTATCTAGTTGTCATTAATAAGCAAAAAACAACATGAAGGAACGAATGTAATATGGTGGCTGTTGATTGGCGAGTGAAGGCTGGCACGTAACCGTTCTCTAGCCAATAGCTATAAACGACGTGCGCAGTCTCCAGATTCGCATTTTGGACTCGAACCTGTGATCGTTATATCCACAAGGCAGAACGTTACCATTCAACCACTTTGTCCTCTTTAAACAAACGCCTTGTCTATCGTATAAGCGAAGAAAAATTATATAAAGATAGACAATTTCGTTGATGTGATCTGTATAAAGAATCAAACTGTTATAACAGAAGTAATCCGTTTAGTAAGAATATTATAATTCAAATTAGTGAACATTTTTTCCATGTCTACAATGTCTCTGTTCTTTTTATAACGTGTAGCTACTGACACTTGATTTCTAGTATGCGGGAACGAGTACAGGTGTGCTAGCAGCAGAACATCTGACGACATTGGAGGAAACAAATTGGCAATGTTGAACCAGGAAATAAGTCGTATCTTTCTTACTTTCTTCGGCGAAGAAAAATACCTTTAACATGTAGAGCAAATAATTTATCACGAACAGATTTCTCTTAAGATTTAATTGATTTTGACTACAATTATACAACTCATATAGCAAAGCTGCAAATCATAGCTGGTTTTTAAAAATACTCTACATCTACATCTATACTCTGCAAATCACAAATACTGTGGGTGGCAGAGGGTGCTAAGCACCAATCCTAATTCTGCGCATTCCAATCCCGAACAGATCGAGGAAAGAAGGAATACATAAATGAATCAGTACGGCATCTTATTTCTCTAATCTTATCCCTCCTGTCATTGCGACCTAAATAGGTTGGCGGAAGAAGTATTTCGTTGCACTCGTAAATTAAAGATTTTCGCATATTCTCCAGCTAATTCAAACGAAAACGACGTCGTCTATCCGCCAAACAATCCCAGCCCAACCCACGGATTAGCTCTGTGACACTTACGTAAGGACTGTAACTAGCAGTCACAAATCGAGCTGCTCTTCTCTGTACTTTCTCTAATGTGTCAATCAATCCCCTGCGATACGGATCCCAAATTCCACAACAGTATTCCAAATGCGGACGCACTAGTGTTTTGTACGCTATTTCCTTTGTATGAGCATTACAACTTCTCAAAATACATCCTATGAATCGTAGTTTGGAATTAGCTTTTCCTACAACGGAAGTTATGTGCAAGTCCCATTTCATTTTGCTTTGTACTGTTACGCCTAGATACTTCAGGGAATATACAGTGTCAACAACTGAATTGTTAACTTTGTACTCCTGAGCAAGCGGGGTCTTTTTATTACTTATGTGCATTGCCTTGCACTTTTTACAGTTAAGAGTAAGCTGCCATTCACGGCACCATTCCGAAATAACATCCAGATCGCGCTGAATTTCTAAGCAATACTGTAGGAATCCATGTTGATTGTACGGGGGCAATCCAAAACTAATGTCTCCCAAGCATTTATAGGGTCAAAATAATTTTTTTCTTTAAAATATATATATACTTAATTTTAAAGGTTGAAAAATTATCTATTTTTCTACATCATTACCATTTCGGAAAACGCGTTTTTGTTGCCGCTGTGACAGTTAGTGAATGACCGGGCGTCGTGGTATAAGCAGTGACTTTCTGGCCTTTCATTCAGGAGGACACAGGTTCGAATCGTCGCCCGGTCATTCAGATTTCGGGTTTCCAAGGTTTCTCCAAATCACTACATGTGAATGCTGGTATTTATTTATGTTAGTATAGTGAAGTAATTCCAAACAAACAATTAAGCAGAAAAATTCATGCTTCATCAAGCAATTAGCATTTAACCCCCTGGGTATCAAACTGCAATACTGTAAAGCACATACGGTAATGTGTACGGTAACTATTAACAGCATTGTAGAAAATGAAAAAAAACCGGTAATTTAAGAACTCTCTGCTTCTAACCCAGATTCTCAATTAACTTTCTTTACTTATACAAGTTATAAAAGAATTTATGCTTGTTCTACGATTGGAATCTGGCTGTAAATTTTTGAGTGACAATGGTCGTTTAATTTTTTACAGTACTAATATTTAGTTCCATGCGGTTTCCTCTCTTTTTTTACATAATATTTTTGTTTTCCTTGACGACAGGGCATAATAATTATAGTACACCAACAGAATTAGCGAAATAATTCCCACAATAAGTTACTTGTTTCTCAAATGTATGTTAGTACTATAGTAAAATAATTATTTTCGAAACATGTGTGCAGTTTGTGAAAGGACAGACCACGCGATTTCGACGCAGTTAGAAACCAGAGTAGCTAACAGTAAAATTTAGATTCGATTCATATAAAAAGCTACATAAAAGCTCATAGCCAGATGTGTAATGTGGCAAAGCAGTATCATGCGATTCTTCATCATTGTCCAGAAAATCGGCATTGAAATATACCGTTGCGTTAAAATGCTTCCTGCTTTTAGGAACCATCAAGGTGAAAGTGGCGCAAGGGGCCAGCTCTTTTCCTCTTAAGCCAATCGTCGTCATATCAATTCTCGCAAGTGGCAACATTTTGGTAAAACATTATAGTTGTGAGATGAGGAGATGTTTGAGGACGATAAAAAGTTACCAACGTGCACTATGAAGTTCATTCCTCCAAAGTGCACTCCTCTCGTTTAGTCTTTAGACGTGTATATTTATCAGCTTATTTAATCTGGTAAGACCTTGAGATCAGTCCCAGACAAGACAATATATGAATCCAATCGATTGTCCACCACCAGTTGTATTCTCCGATTATTGGCGATACTATAATAGACGTGTGGTTTCTATCACACCTGACGGATCATAGAATATGCTTTTAATGATTTGAACTCCATTCTGCTATAACTGTGATGGCAAATAACAAATTTGTTGATACATACTTTAGATTGGTGAATATCAATAAATAATTTCCTTCCAGTACTAAGCATACTACAGGAGACAGTTAAGATCTCTATGACAAACCTTCATTAATCGATTTAAGCAATTGACCGAAAATGTTAAACATTTTATGGTCAAGAAGTTTATCAGTTCCAACTATAATTTTGCCTTTAACGTCACTTACATATGCCTACACATTGAGGACAGTAGAATAGTCTGTTATGATGATAGGAGGTCTGAATAGCCTTTTAATTCAGTAGCTGCTATGCAAACTAGTTTTATCATTCGCTTGCTTTCTAACTTACAAGTAATCCTTGGAAGATGTACTTTTTTCATGAAATTGTTGAAAATTTTTACCATTTCTTCTGGCACTGACAGTTTGGATGTCCACTTTCAAGTATATTTGTCAGTAATGTTGTGGATTCCATGGTCAACAAAATCAAAGTTTTGGTTCTCAGAGGATTAACGAAATAATTTCAGACTAGCAGAGGACTAGTTCATATTCAAATTCCGTGGCAAGATTCCTTTCCAATCCTTGGGAAATAATCATCCCCGTGACATTTCGAAATATATAACACATTTAAAGAATAAATTGCTAAAAAATAGACCAAAGAAGTATTTGCCTTAGTTTATCGATATGTGCATCTTCTCCATTCTTTTAGCTTCTCAGTTGATATATGGTGTGACTTTAGTTAGCTACAGTACAGTAAACACAAGAAGCACGTAATAGTTCATGATAATCACTTATGACTGTGGCTTGACTCGAACCGTCTACTCCAGGAACTAATTGAACGCTAGCCACCATGATTCCGGGTCGGCAGTGGCACGCGGGAGGCCTACTGCGCTAGCGGCTGAGAACTACCAACACAACAGCAGAGTTGGCAACATCTCCTATACGCGTGTTGACCAGCATTACGTTTCCTTGTTCCCAGTTTACTGTGTAGTCTCATAAACAACAGTTACAAAATATGAAAACAATTGTTCATGAATTTTTGATCTGCACTACTATCAGGTTGTAAAAGTTTCACACTTGTGTAACCTCTGGTTGTATTCTTGATTACCAGGTGTCTGGTAACAATTTTACCCCTTAAATCAGGGCGAGTTCTTTACGGACACCTGTCGGAAGAGCTCACCGTAGTATTAACATCAATATGGGATAATAATTTCAAGTAGCAAAAAGCGTATAAATCGCGAAATGAACCAATTATTTCGTACGTGTCCGCTAGCAAACGCAGCAGTTTGTTAATTACCTAATGTTTTCAGTGCACGTTCTTGGATATTTACAATTAGTTTTTTTTTATTTCTATTATTATTATTGAAAGAACAGCCAACCAAAGTTTCACCTGTCGTTTGAATTTTAACAGCAGCACCAAAAGCTGTATTAGTTTTTTGTTCTTTGCCTGCTTATAAAACACCACTAAAACCACAAAGGTGACAAGGCTATGTGAAATTGTATCTTCATCTATTGAACTCTCATCGTGTTATGTTTTTGTTATAAATGGAGTATTCAGTGCGCTTTAAGCAGCTTTCGATATTATTGGTAGATGAAAATAAGTTTTTTGACGTTAAAATTCTGTCAACTCAAACTGCATTGACAACATGTCACCGACAACAGTGATTCAGATATAAGTTTTTCGTATGTTTCTAAAATAAGTTTAAATGTAGTTGTAAAAGAACAACATGTCTTAATAGCACACCGCAAAATTAACTAACTTAAAAAATCTGCAGTTATTTGTCAACGCTCTCACTTAAAACTATCTTTAACCAGAATAGTTATACATCCCAAATATTGATTTTGTCATTAATATCTAGTTATTTTAAGTGAAACATGATAGGTATAATGCCTTCCTCTCCTGCGATCTTAGCACTTGTTCAAAACTAACGTTTTGTTTGAAAACAGTAACTTCTAATGTTCTGTAGGGGCACTAATTTCTCTTAAATGTTTTAAAAACTAAGATGAATTGCATTCAATGTCTACACAACTCTTTTACTAACGAAATATACGGTAATCAATATTTACGTTTGTAAAACGAATATATTAAAATATATCACTTTTTTGTGAAGAAGGGGGGTCTCAATTTTGGATATTCACGTGACTATACAACCTACTGGATATAGGACTGTGTTAGCAGATGTTTGGGAAGGGTCCCATAAGTTTTGGGAAGAAATATAGCGACTAGCGATTCAGATCGTTCGGGTACATTTGAGCATGGTGGTACCAGTGTGTGGATCGGTGGTTACCTTGTGATCTTTTTAATTCAGTTTAAATTTTTATTTTGTTTAGTTAAGCATCCATAGGTTCTTTATATTGACAATACATGGATACCAGAGTGACTGTACACTACCTGGTATCTCTGCGCATGCTGTGTTCTCGTCACAGTATTGTGATATTTTGGTTACATTTAGTCATTTGTTTAGTACAATGATACTTCAATTGATTTAGGTCCACTTGTGAGGATACTGGCATGTGTTGTATTTGTCCGCTTCTTGAGTAAAACTCTTGCACGCAGATAACATTCCAACCACATTGCGCTGCAAGATTTCTTAACTCATGGAGGACTACCGTGTTTGCCTGCATTACATTCATTTGTGCAATTTTAATCGTTCATTTCAATTATGTATGTTTAGTGTAACATTACATTGAGGCCTAGAAAGCTTCTCGTCAAAAACGATAGTCCCATGAGTCATCACAACCAATTTATATCTGGTTCGGGTCAAAGATAAGTTGCTGGCCTTGTGCTGTATTCTATCCACCAATTTTAACTGAGGAAACGTTATAGTTTTTCCATGCTGGATGCAGCGTCCTCAGGAGGTGACGGAACGCCATTTTCAGCGTATGATCTTGTTCTAGTCTACTAATTTTTTTACCGTATTCTCAAAGTCTACGTGTATTTTTGTAGGATCTAATGCAGCTTCACCTTCCGACCTTTTTTGCAGTGAGATTTGGGGGTCTGTGGTATACGCTCCAGTCTGGGATGTATCGATCAAATTAGGTACATTATACTAATCAGGTACCGTTTTTAATTGTGGTCAAGGAGGTCTGGTCCTAGTTATAACCTTCAGTTTGCTTTTTATTTCTGAATACTCTTCTGTCTGTACTGCAGTGTCTTTCGTTGTGATTTGCGTCTGTACATACTCTGCCGTCTGAACTACAGCGTCTTTCGTTGTGTTGTGTTTCTGCAGACTCTTCATTCTGCATTGCTGTCTGTTTCGTCATGGGTGCTGAATATCCGCCACATTATAAGAACGAAGTCTTTCTTGGCGTTGAGAATGTATGAAATGTTCTCGGCTGACTAGCCGAGTCAAGAATGCGTTGTCACATGATATTTCGGCGACTAAAACCATAGTCGCCATCTTCTGGTGAAGTTCTGGGTGCAGAGAGAGAAGCGCAGCTTGTGCCAACGCCGTAGGCGTTGGCTGTATTGGGGAAGGGGTACCTGTCACCCTTATTCGTGACATCTTCCCCTACATTTTATTTTGGACAGGTAGACATTTCTGTTGACAGTTTGTCATTACCTGCTGCTCAGCAGAGTTTTTGCAGTATGTAGTGGTTTTTATTTTATTTTGTTTATTTATTTATTATTGTTTTTTATATATAAGCATTGCTTTTGGTCTCGGGTGTCTGTAGTCCTCTGCGTAGAAGTCGCCAATCTTGTCGATCAGCTCATTTTGTGATGTGGCTGCCTTCTGGTAGAACCGGTGGGCTGCTGTCCTGAGTCTGTCTCATAGTAGGGGAGGTTGGCCAGCGCATGTAGATCCGCTGTCGGGAAGCGATGGGGTAGGTGCAGGGCTCGTTTTAGCTCCTTGTTTTGCAGTACCTGCAGCTTCTTTAGGTGGGCGGTAACCCCACGCCTGGCTCGCGTATTCAAAGATCGGTCTTACCAGTGCCTGGTAGACCTGAGTTCCGCAGCGGGGAGGCAGCGTGGAGGATGGGATAGAGCATGTTTAACCTTCTCTCCACCTTGGTTTTGACGTCTTGTACCTGCTGCCTCCACGTCAGCCGTTCGTCGAGGTGGACCCCAGGTATCGGACGACCGTCTGTTGTGGGATTCTGCCACCGAACAGGTTCAGCTGAAGTGGTCTGGGGTTCCACGCCGGTGGAATATGATGGACTGCGACTTCTCTGCGTTGATGCGAACTCTCCACTTCGTGGACCATTCTTCGAGTTGTTGTAGAGCTTCCTCGAGGCGTCTGGCGACTATCAGTTGGCTCCAGGATGAGGTGAAGTAGTTGGTGTCGTCTGCATATAGCGCAGTGAAAACTGAGTTCGGCCTTGGGATGTCCGCCGTAAAAATGCAGTATAGCAGCGGACCCTGGAACGAACTCTGTGTTACTCCAGCGAGGACACGCCGAAGGGTGGACCACGATCTCTCCACTCTCACCCTGAATCGCCTGTATCTGAGGTACTGGGGGATGAGTACGACGTAGGCCTTCGGTATGCCCACCGTAGCCATCTTAAGCAGTAAGCCCTCATGCCATACTGTATCGAAGGTCGAGCAGTACCATGCGGCAGAATCTCCAGCGGTTGAATGCGTCGGTCACTACCTCCACCACCCACATTAGCTGGTGGGTTGTGGAGTAGCCAGCGCGGAACTCAAACTGGTCGTCTGGGATGACTTGCAGGTGGCGGACATGTGTCATCAGGCGGCTGAGAAGGACCCTCTCGAAAAGTTTAGATACCGCCGGCAGCAGTGAAATTGGACGGTAGTTGTGTGGGAATGTGGGGTCCTTCCCAGGCTTGGGAATTGCCACAACTACCGCTTCCTTCCACGCTGTGGGGTATCTTCGTCTTTGTAGAGCTGCATTGAAGTTTTGCGTCAATCTCTTGACTTCCACGGCCGGGAGTTGCTTGAGAATCATGTTATTGATCCCGTCGCAGCCTGGTGCTTTCTTCCACTGCGTTTTTTTCAGGAGGTCGGCGATCTCGCTTTCGTCCTCTTCCTCCACCTCGTGGCCGTCAACAGCTTCTTCCTCGGCAAGGTATCTGCGCAGCTGCCGTCTGGCCGATTCTATGACCTCGTCGTCGTACGGCTCTGCGACGGGGAGAAAGTTGTCTTCGTACACGTCAGCGAGGGTGTTCGCTTTCTCCTCCCCTGTGTATACGAGGCCCTGAGGTCCGTGAAGAGTGGGCGTGCGCTTCCTCGCTCGGGTGAATCTCCGAGCCTGTTCTCAGGCGGTGCCGTCCTCTATCCGGAGGTGGCCCACTCTGTTATCCCACTCCTCTCGGCGGTAAGCTTCCAGCTTAGCCTTATTTCGGCGCTCGAGAGTGTTTAGCAGGGTTTTGTAGGTCCTGTCGCGCGTGCTCTGCCAGCTCATGCGGACTCTGTTCTTTTCTCTGATGAGCTCAGAGAGTTCAGGGGAGATTTGTCGGCCGTTGACCCTCTTCTTCCTCGTGGGAGCCGCTTCTTCCGCTGCCGAGAGGGTGGCAGTGGTCCAGTGGTTGGTTGCCGCGTCGATGTCTTGCACTCCTGACAGAACCTGGTCGTTCATTGTCGTTTGTAGCAATTCCAGGAACTTGTCCCAATTGGCCTTTCGGTAGTCCCTTCCGATGTTGTCATCTTCCAGCTCTCCTTCCACTTCCCAGTCAGCAATTACTGGGTTGTGGTCGGAGGACAGTTGGGCCACTGACTGCATTGAGGGAATGACTGGGACGTTCTTCGTCTCGAAAACGTCGAGGACGTCCGCTCTGCGCCTTTCTGCTGCCGGGAAATGAGTGTTTTTTTCTGGGCCCCATACAGCCAGGGCGCGCCTCTGAACTTCCCGCTGCAGGACCCTGCCACTGGTGTTGGTAGCTCGGATATGCCATTGCTGTTGCTTTGAATTGAGATCGCCTCCCAGTATGTGACTCCCTGGGATGCTACTCAGTGCTGTAACATCTGCGGCCGCCAGCACTGTTCCTGGTGGGTGGTAGGCCGATATCACCGTAGTTGGTCCTGTGGCTGTGTTGATAACTACGGTCGTGGCCTCCATGCTCACCAGGTCAGGCAAAGTCGTCGGGTGGTGTTGTATACTTCTCGCGACCCCTCCGCCTGCTGTTGGTCTGTCAAGCCGGTATGACAGGTAGTTCGGCGCGTTTACTCTGACTCCTGGCTTTAGGTGCGTCTCACACACGAGACATATGTCTATTCCTTCAGTGCGTAAGAAGTCCTGAAACTCAATCCTTTGCTTGTGTAAACCGCTGGCGTTCCATACTCAGGTACGAATGCTCTCAAGTGATCTAGCAGCCATCCTGGTTTGTTGATCCTTCTGTGGGGTTTAAGCCCGCCTTGATGATGGATGGCAGCTGCTGCACGGTGGTAGCCAGTCCCTGCACCACGGCTGCTATCTGCCTCAGCACTTCGTGTATGTCAGCTGTGGTGGTGGTTGTTGCTGCTACTGTCTTGTAGTTCGCTCTTGGTCTTTGGTCCGTGTTTGCGTTTTGGTTGCTGGGCCCTGTGGATGTGCGGTTGATCTCTGGGAACTTGTATCTGCGTCTGGCGTGGTTTCTTTGGATTGTCTTGGGGGTACGTTGGTTTTCATTAGTACCTGTTGTCTGGTTTGCCGGATTCTTGCATCTTTGTATATTTGGTACCATCTGTAGGAAGCCACGTGCGCTCCCCGGCAGTTGGCACACATGGGTTGTCCCTTGCCTTTGATGAGCAGGCAGTCCTTCGATGTGTGACATCCGCTACACAGTACACAGGCCACTGGCAGCCGGCAGTGTCTGCTGAAGTGGTCGTACGCTTGGCAGCGGAAGCATTGGGCAGGCCCCCTGTCTGCTCGTTTCTTCTCCACGCTGATTTTCATGTGGAGGAGGTAACCAATATCTGCCATTGCTCGGTTCTCCAATGTGTCCTTGACCGTGACCACGAACAGGACCATTGGTCTTTTTTCCAGTCCTCTGGTTGGGTCTGCTGGTGCCTCTAGTTGTGCCACTGCGTCCGGGTTGTAAGTAACCAATGTTGGTTAAGGCGACCTCTTCCTCTTGCGCTGCCATCCATATTGAGAGTCCCAGAATCACCCATTTGATGGTTCTTTCGGTGGCCAATGGGTAAGAGAAGTATTGCACACCCTCCTCGTTAAGGTGTTTGGTGACTCTCTTGAAATCGTCGACGGTCCTGGCCTTGATCTGCACTTCTGAAGGCTACAGATCGAAGGCTGCCTCGCATATGGTTTCTAGTTTGCTGCTCATTGCTGAGATCGTCCCTGCAATTTGAGCGATTATTGGAGGTATCCGCTTGGTGAGTGCGTTGGACGACGCTACGTTGGCTGCTTCCTCTTCCCATTCAGCAAGTGCCTCGAACCCACTGGTTGTCGGCACTTGGGTTGGCTGCTGTGTGATCTGTGTAGGTCTGGCAGTCATCCAGGGGCGTTGCCAGCCCTCCCCGCTTTCTTCGTGTGTTGTCGGCGGGTTTGCTCCCGATGTGGGGGCGGTGGTTTCGCTATTCGATGGCTGTTGACTGCTCGCTGCTGCTTTTCTGCATGGTGTGCGGATCGCCGAGTCCTTTTGACCTTAGGGTGCCGCGACTTTGACGCCTGCAGCCGAGTAGCAACTGGTAACTTGCTACCGGGGTCCGGTCGCAAGCGGCCTCCTCCGCCACTCGACGCTGCCCCCCGTCCACTCCCACCCCTGGTGCGGGTTGGGAGCTGGTAGGCAGCTTCGGGTGCGACCGCCTCGACCTGTGGCCGATACACGCCTGGCTGCTGGCCGCGTGGGGTGGCCGCCATGTCGCCTATCCCTCCGCCGAGTTGCGCTTCCTCCTCGCCGCCTGGCTGGTTGGACGCTGGTTCCCCTCCAGTGGGCTCCACGTGCTCCGCTGCGCGAGATGAGATGGACTCCCCTTCTCCAAGAACTTGTACTCGTCCTCGGAATGCGGAGCCACCCGTGGTCAGCGTGGTAGGCGCGGAATCAACATCGTTAACGCGCGGCGCTGCTGGTGTGGTTTTCGCGATTTCGTGTGACGCGGATGAATATTCAGCGGTTTTCTTGCTCTTCTTCGGTTCCTGTTTTTGAACAGGCGGACTTATCGCCAAATCTGCAGTGCGCTTCCCGGTTTTTTGCGCCCGAACTTGCGGCGCACCGCTTGGTCGCGTCACGAATTTCTTCACCAGTGAGCGTATGTAACGGTCTGATGCGTTGTTCATTTGCACTTCCGCACTGCCGACTGCTGATACTCTTTACCAGAATTTCGGCAGCTCTTCTCTTCCCTTTCTCGCTGGTAAAGTACGATAAAATTTCTTCCTCTGTAAAGGCCCTCGAATGCATAACATAATTACGATCAAGAGACAGCGACCGCGAGTTTCACTACGCGGTCGTATTTCCGAGAATTGCCGGTTTGGCGAATGCTGGTCAGATGTGACTGAAACGTTGTCGGCGGCGGAGTCCGATAAACTTCCATGGTCGTTACCGTTGCTACATCATCCACTGGCAAAGATGAGTGCAATGAAGTACGGATGTGCAGCAATCACTTTTCGCGACAAGGTCCGACATAGATCCTAACAGCACAGAGTCCTAACTCGGAACAGAGACAATACAAGGAGACTGCGCATGGCAGGCTTAAAATTTGGCGAAGTAAGCGCCGGACTCCAGAGATAATATAGCTGTAGACAGACGTTAGCGTCTCTACAATCAGTTCCCGCAAGTACACTGGCGGGGGATTTGAATTTGCTGTGACGTTTCCTACAGCCCGGGAATTTTGAATTGTTTATATTTATACCCATTCGTTTCTAGCTTTCTAAATTTCTTTTGTTACATTTTTTTAATTCAACATAATTTAAGCTTGTAGTTGTTACCATTTTTTGTTTTCAGATTAATTGCAGGTGATAATATTTAAAACCTGTAATTTTAGATTTCATTAAAACTGAAAGCCACTAAAGGAAAGTTCTATTTTTTAGACAGCCATCCATTATATTTTTCCCTAATCTTTTATAATGAAGTCACAATGCTAAAATAGGAAAAGGAATAAAAGGAAAATGAACTACTCAAAACTAAATTTTATTATTTATTAAGTTGAAAAACACAAACAATACAAATAATTACAAAATTTTATAGGTTATTTTACACACATTAAATTTTAGATTTGGCTCATAATAGTCAATAAAAGTACAAAATGTAAATAAAGGATTCCTTATGTTGTCCCTGATGTTCTATAAGAATACAATAACATTTAATCATAAGATGCTGTAAAGTAAAATATATTTATACTAATGAGGAGGCCCCCAAACACGCCTCCTCAAGCATGGTGTCCATCCTTTTACTACTGCTCACCTCTGCACATGCATTAAAGTTAGTAAAACTAAGGGTTACTTGAAAAACCTCTGAAATAGATAGAAGTGGAAATGAGAGTAGCTGGCTTAGATACTACCATTAATGTGACAGATATAACACTGCAGGTTCGGAGTGAAGGATTTGTTAGTTTGTAAATAGGTGGATTCAACAATCAAATTTTTCAGCAACTGATGTTTGGCTGCATCGTACACTTGCGATCGCAAATCCTGTAAATTCACAAACCAATCAATTTAAAAACAAAACAAAATGCTTACAAGAATGACCTCAAAGATGAATGATTTATGTTTCTTAATAAGCTACCATCTACTGCAGTATATGATAGTGAAAACCATCCCCACTATGTTACCAATAACTTAACTGCAAAGTATTAACGGCAATCTTGTATATTATTAAGTTCACAATATGTGACATTTTACTTCAAATTCTGTAAATGTATCAGGTAATACACTCAAAATTTTGCTCCATAATTCTGACTTTCCTTAAATCAATTGCTTGATTAGTCATGATCATCTCTTCCCTTCGACATTCTATTATCAATTATTCCAACACTATTCATCCAGCCACAACGAGCATTATATGTTTTAAATGCAGCAATCTCCCTCTCAGCCTGTCTTCCAACCCACCAATGTATATAAGTCACAAACTGTGTAATGTACTAGTTTTTTTGTTATTCATATTGTAATTCCTATGCTGACAACAAGCAGGTTTTGGTTTACAAAATCTCTTGCACATCACTTCAGTACCCTCTCTAGCAGCGGCAGGAAAAAAACCTCTCCAACAGTTAATTATAAAATCATAAGCCAAGATATTTAAACTTTATG
Organism: Vandiemenella viatica; assembly: GCA_031002005.1. Taxonomy (NCBI): domain Eukaryota; kingdom Metazoa; phylum Arthropoda; class Insecta; order Orthoptera; family Morabidae; genus Vandiemenella; species Vandiemenella viatica. Next base: position 294,135,418 of record JARYHS010013630.1, read on the forward strand.
CCTTTAAAACACAATTTCTCCTCACTTTGAAATAAGACTAAACACCTATGCTTCTGTTTGCGTAGCTACTACCTATCTCTCCAATCTATTAAATGAAATTGCTTTCAAAATGAAGTAAAAGTACTCACCTACAGACAGCCTTTCACAGTTTCTTGGAAGAAACATTAAAAGGGCTTGTTTGTAAGAAACTTCTCTTGAGTCTTTGCTTGCAGAAATGATAAATTACAAATCTACACTCAAATTTCAGCAGGTCTGCATGCAAAGACTTGGAATGCTCCTCACAACCAATACCATTCAAAGAAATCTTCCCCGAAACTTGCTTAATCAAATGATTCAGAATAAAATCCTGATGAGAACAATCTCTCAAAAGATTTCTCATTACTTTCACAACTGCACCAATAACATCTTGATAGAAAGATTTGTGTCCCAAAACAAGTTCGTCAACATTTTATAACAAAAATGGTACATAAATTAGGTAGTGAATCACAAAAACAATTTACACATAAGAATAACTGGCTTTAGAAGTGTTGATATGAATGAATACCACTCTTCACAAATAATGTGATTAATAATGGAAATTATTTGTAAGAAATTTAAATGAGGCTACAAGGAGGCGAGGAGGATCTTCAACTTCTGGCTACAACCCAACATCTGGTGCACCTAAAAAAAGAACAACAAAGGGTTATTTGATTATTCATTACTTTAGCAACTGCACCAATAACATCTTGATAGAAAAAATGCAAAACAATTTCATCAACTTTTTATACAAATACAAAAGGGAAAATAAATTAGGTTAGGAATCACAATTACAATATACACACACAAGAACAGGGGTTCAAAAGCTACAATGGACAAAAGCGACCGGTATAGAAAAATATTTACTAAAATACGAGAATAAGATATTATCAACGTCATCAGCTGATAAGTGTACTGTCAATAAACCTTCAAACAAATAAATCAAAAGGCATTAAACATATGTACTCATCACTCACCTTTCGATGGACTGGCATAGGGCATCAGATATTTACTTTTAGGGTTCATGAAACTGCTCTTTTCGAAGTGGAGACAGCAAAGGAATCTTTTGGTCATATCTCCACTAATACCCCACAATTGCTTACACATCTCGCAAACCTCAGGTCTTTTTACAGGAAACCCGTGAAAAGAAAAACAAAGTCATGAATTCTTAGGAAGCATTATTAATGCTTACACAAGAACGCAAAAATAATCAAACAATTTATACTTACGTGGAGATAGTAGAGTATTGTTTCACAAAGAAGAACACAAGGCGATAAAACCCAGATTTTGTCTTCTACAGGAGCAAAATTAAACACCTCAGCTACACTATAGCAGAGAAAAAAGTCTTTTGTATTCAGAATCAAATAAACATAGACAACAAACTTACGCACCCTGCCATCTGGCGGGGAACAGGATAACTGCGTGAAGAAGGATCAATATCATTCCCGCAACTACCAGTAAGCCAACATTAGTGGGACCAAATCGCCCAACAGTGTGAGAGGCCTTTGCTCGGAATGTGTTCTGGGTGCCATCCATCCATCCATCCTTGATTTGTCGCAGACACAAGCTGCATGTCGTCCTTAGCACCAGGGAATCCTATGGCTAATGTCTAGGTCTAAGTTGAGAATCTGGTGAAAATGTAGTTGTCCTAAGCTATGTAAGATAATCTGAAATGTTTGTAGTTCGGTTTCAGCGGAAAGGCCCAGTTCTTATAGCCTGCCAGGAGGCCCAGTACGCGGGAGTGTTGAGCGTGTCCGTGATTGGCTGACGTAAGCACCGCCCGACCGTCGGGGTGGGTGGTGGTGCTGGTAGCGTCTAGCTTGTGCTCATTTGAGTCGGGCGCGTCGCATCAGTCGGCTGCCAGCAGCCAGAGAGGACAGTTGCAGCTCGCCACCATATACTATATGCCGGGCTTCGTATAGAGCCGTCTCCGCAAGTTCGTCGAGATGGGAGGAAACAACAAGAAGAAGCGAGCAGCAAGCCAGGCGGCAATCGGCCAGCCAGTCACGTCATCCCCCTGCGTCAAGAGCACGGAGCGCAAGGAAGCGACTCGCCAGCCTGACCAGGGCGAACCACCAGCGGCAGACCCAGCACCCTCCATCCCGCCACCCCCGGCCTGCGTCGCCGCAGCCGAGGACGAGTGGGAGGACATGGAGACTGAAGACTCTGCTATAGAAGATGGGCCAGTACTGACCCTCTACGCGACTCCGCCGTACATCAGTACAATTCTCGACACGCTACAGAGGCTCACAACCCAGCCGCTGTTCGCATGGCTGATTAAAGACGGGATAAAGTCATGGCCCGCTGCCCGGCCTACATCCTAATCAACAAAATGGAGGGCATGGTGGGCAGGAACAACCTTCCGCCAGAAGTGCAGACCAAGACATCTCAACCTACCGCGGAGACAGTATCACCGCCTCCAACAACTAGATCAATCAGTACTCAGTGCAGCAGACCTGCACGCAAGACTGACATCCTTTAGTGTTACAAATGACAAGGCTTTGAGCACTATGCAATGCACTGTACCAGCAAGCTCAGGTGCGTGCGCTGCGGGGAAGAACATCAACCGGCGGCCTGTCCGAGGCCAAAGAAGAACCCCACCTGCTGCAAATGAGGGGGCAACCACGCCGCCTGCCACCACTCCTGTCCTGAACGGAAGCGCCTGCAGCGGGAAAGATCGACGAGACACCCTACGAAGCCTGCTCCCTCTGCCTAGAGGGACACACAAACTTGCAAAGTACGTCGTCAGACCACCAAGAAAGCTGCAACGTCCAGCTGCGAAACCAGGGCAAGATACCCTGACCAGACTCGTCATGTTCCGAGCCCTGTCAAGAGGGTGCCACATAGAACTTCAAGTAGACCACAGACCGCTAGCTGCTGCAAGCATGCCGCAGCAAACGGCTAGCTGGGGTCGAAACTTACGACACTCATCGAGCTGCTAACGCAGCTCATCGCTAGCAAATCCCGGAAGACCAGCGAGCCCGGCAGCATCAACGCGGCCGACGCTCGCAAACTGAAAGATCAAGGAAAAGCCAACAAAGAAGATCCACCTACTGAGAAGCAATACCACATCAACTAAACTGGTCCGTCGTAGAATCTTCTTTGCTGCCGAAGAATCAATCGTGTGCCGGATCTCCAGTGGTGCCGGGACCAGAACATCGTCCCTCGGGTATAAACGAGAACATCAAAGTTCACGATGGAAGTGGAAGAAGACGGCCGGCTGCCTTTCTTAGACATTCTTATACAAAGGAAACCCGACGGGACTTTAGGACATTCTGCGTACAGGAAACCTACGCACTCAGACCTGTACTTGAACGCGCGTAGCCATCACCATCCAGCGCAACGCAAGACGGTGCTCACCACACTAGTTCACAGGGCTCGGGCGATGTGTGACGCTGACCTCCTACCGGTGGAACTGAATCACCTGCGTCAGACCTTCAGACGCAACGGGTATTCTGAAGGTCAGATAGGACTGGCTTTCCGCGAACCAAGACGCAGGCTTAACAACACCGATAAGGAGCCACCGGATCGTTTGGCCTTCCTGCCGTACTCTGGTGCCACAACGTCGAGTATAGGACGGGTCCAAGCAACAAGTGGAATTAAAACCATCTACCTACCATCGCTGAAACTGAAAAACATTCTGTGATTCCCCAAGGATGACCTTGCTCTGCGAACGCCTGGAGTATACTGTATCCCTTGTGAATGCGGGAAAACGTACATCGGGCAGACAATACGGTGTATCAACCAGAGATGTTTAGAACATGCTCGGCACGTTCGTCTAGGGAAAAATGAAAAGTCAATGGTGGCAGAACACAGCCTCGAACAGGGCCACGGCTTCGATTTTGAAAGCACCAGAGTACTGGCACACACCAGAGGTTTCTGTAACAGAATTCTCACGGAAGCTGTTGAAATTCGTCTTGCCTCAAACCTCGTGAACCGAGATGGCGGGTACCAACTGAGTGATGCCGGTCATCGAAGCGATGCGTCAGCGGCGCTGTCGACGACCGCACGACGCGACGCGCCCGACTCAACTGAGCACAAGCTAGACGCTACCAGCACCACCACCCACCCTGACGGCCGGGCGGTACCTACGTCAGCCAATCACGGACGCGCTCAACACTACCGCGTACTGGGCCTCCTGGCAGGCTATAAGAACTGAGCGCTTATGTAAGCTAGGACCCTAAAAAAAAAAAAAAAAAAAAAAAAAAACTCCCTTACTTTTAACTCAATTATAACGCTATTAATAAAGTAAAAAGATAGGATAACAACTTAAGATAAAAAGCAGAAAGTGATCCCCAAAAGCCATTTCAGACATTAGTAATAGGATGTATTTTCCTGGCACTAAGGATGACAATGCAACTCTATAGACTGCGACACTTTACGCTGTAGCTCTAGCACCCAGCATTTCACCAGAATATGGCGACTATGATTTTAGTCGCCGAAATATCGTGTGACTACGCATTCTTGACTCGGCTAGTCACCCGAGAACATTTCATACATCCGCCACATTGATTCGACTCCTAAACTTTGCTGCTCGTTCTGCATTCCTCCAGATGGTGGGCGAAGAATAAGTTGGCATAGGATGGAGCAGGCTTTGGTGACAGTGCTCGTGTCTGGTGTATACGTACGTTGGAGGTTTTGAGAGAATGATGTAAGCCAATTATATTAAAAAGAAAGTATTTGCGAGGCTGTGTAGTGGTTACATTTCTATGAAATGTTCCTTAGACCTGAGGCTCCGACAGTGGGACAAGTGTGTATGCAAGGAAAGGGTCTGGTAGTAGTGGAGTGAGGATTGTGGACAGATGGTTGAAGAAATGGTAGGTGTATTTTATGAATGAAGGGAGGTTCTGCCAAAAAGGTTGGAGTTGCTGATCCACAAGAGCTGATATCTATTCAATGAGTGGGTCATCAACGGTTGCTAGGCTTGTGGATCTTGTGAAGAAGGTACAAGTTGTGTGTATGGCAATCCTGCAGAGCAAGGATGGAAATGGAATTTGATTAGAAAAATTTTAAGAAACACAGATGTTTAGGAAAATACGTACTCCTTGGTGAATGGAAGTAGTGGCTTCTGGGAGTGTGCATGGCAGGCGCTGGTATTGGAAATTTGTCTCAAAGCCTCAACGACCAGAGTAGTTAAGCGTATGTCGGTTGCAAGGATAATGATAAAGTTCTGTTGTTGTTGCTGGAGTATGGAATGGAGTTCAGAAAAGACATGAATGTACAGTGTGGATTTAAGAAATTCCTGGAACAGGATGGGGGATTCGGAGATTTGAGCTGCTGTAGCCTGGACTCAATCTCATCACTCTACTATGTGGTACCAAGCAACACTGCCAACACAGAATGCGGCAGAACGCTAATGAGACCTGAACTAAAGCGGCCTGTTCCAACTCTGGGTTTGGCGAAAATGAGAGTCCCTTAGAAGGACATTATTATTATTATTGCTTATGGAAATCTCTAGACTGTCCTGTCCACTACATATTTAGTGGTTGTCGTATACTTATGTTGTCGTTCTGCCCTCACCCCATTCCAATACAATCTGAACGGACCTCAAGGCCAAAGTGACCTCCTAATTCCACCCAACATCCGTCAAGGCCACCCGGCTGGACTCCTCCACCAGAGCGCCGTCAAGGCCACCCACACACTTGGTAAGCTGCCTGACGCTCCCTGCAGTACACATGCACATAGGCAGAGATTCCTTTGTTCTATCCCCAGAAAAAGTGGGCGACACAGTGTTCGAATTCCGGGTAATTCAGACAGGACCAAATTACCCACCGGGTTCGTATCAAAATTCACAATGCCTCCTGTAACCTGACCTTTCAGGACCCCCATTGAACACAAATTACCAGCACAGTGTCAAATTCACAAACGGCACCAGATTCGCCGCGTTACCCGGATACAGGGACAGGCGAATTCGCAACAGCAGTTCACGGGAAGGTCGATGGGCAGACCAAAATACTTGTACAGGAGCTCGTTACTGCTTGTTACTTTATAATTTCGCAAATACATTTTTTCCACAAACCCTCAACTACAGCTCGTTGTTCTGGGAACAACTGCTTCGTGTACCAGACATTGCATTCGCAGATGTGTTAAGGACACAAGCTTTAATCCCGCCTACTCTAATAGTAATGCGAAATCCTCGGCGCCAATAACTGTATAGGGCTTCGAATTCTTGGTAGCACGCAAGTTCGCAACCAGTCTACTGAAGTTCATTGAAGTTGTATGTTTCCTTCCGGTTCCACCCCTTAATTGATCTCTTCATATCTCGGTTCGATTCGGGAGGAACGATTCAATTTTTTTTTTTAAAAAAAGAAGCTGTTTAGGCCACACGTTTTTACTTAAAATTCAGTAACTACTGAAATAATTAGCATATTTTCGTATTGTGTGGTCAATGGTACAAAAATCCGTCGGTTTAATAAAACGAATTTATTCGTTAGCGGGTTTATGTTACACGTCGTTGGCTAGCTAATTTTCTACAAATAGTAGACCAACAAACAACACCGAGCGTGGTGGTGTAACGGATAGCGTTCTGGCCTCGCATTCGGGAGGACGGCGGTTCGAATCCCCGTCCGGGCATCCAGATTTGGGTTTTCCATGGTTTCCCCAAATCACTCCAGGTGAATGCCGGGATGCTTCCTTCAAAAGGCCATGGCCGAATTCCTTCCCATTCCTTGCCCCCATCCTTTCCCGTCTCTAAAGACCACGTTGTTAAAAAGGGACGTTAAACTGTTTTAAAAAAAAAATAATAATAATAAAAAAAAAACAACGTTTTGATAGAATAACGCGTTCGCGATGTTGCGAAAAAGCAGGGGAATAGTCACCTTTCATTCTTCTTTCCTTCTGAATTTAGGTAGTATTTAAATGATTAAAACGCATTTAGTCACATCATTTGTTGCACCGCCCCTTCAAACTACCGTTACTTCCAAATATTTTATGACTATGGATTACCCACCGGCACACATAAAGCTTTTCTGTAAACAGTGTCTGAAGTGGTGCTACCTGGTACGTGGACGAACAGATCGTTTCATTCAAAATTTCAAATTTTATCACAAAGGCAGTCTAAAACAGTTTGAACGACTTGAAAACAACGCCTCGGCGTATGAAAAGGCCAGTTTTCCTATCTCTTTTACAAGTTAGTAAGTTCTTTTCGTATGTATGAGTAAAATAACTGCATATAAATATATACATGTAGAAACAACATCTATCGTTTTCTCTCTTTGAGTAAATTACAAGATAATGTGAGAGTAACACAGCTGAACATACCCTCATGGACGTATAGCAACTACTGTTTTCAGTGTTTGTATATATCATAGGATAATTACCGTGACGACCTATAAGCACAAAGTGTATACAAACTATTGCACTATTATCATCATATATATTATTTCTATAAGGTATTTTTTTTGTCACAAGCCTGTATCTTCCTTCATACTTAACCGAAATCAATGAATGAGGTGTCATTTTAAAGCATATGGTCTCCACTTTGGTTACATCATATTTTAAGAAATAAAGTTTTCGGAATTAGACCCTTTAAGGGCAAAAATGTCAATATTTCTAAAATGCTGTTTTCTGTGTTATGAATCATTTATCTACCTTGATACCTATCTGAAATCGTTTAGTGAAGTATCATTTTAAAGATTAAGATCTCCGCTTTAGTGAAATCATATACTAAGACGGAAATTTTTCGTTATTTGACCCTTAAAGGGCAAAAGTATCAATATTTTTTAAATGCGTTTTTGTGTCACGAGCGATTTATCTCCCATAACATCTAACAGATATAGATAAACTAGGTATCATATTAAAGACTGAAGCCTCCGCCATGGTAACATTATATTTCAAGAAAGGAATTTTTCGGAATTCGACACTTAAAGGGCAAAAATGTCAATTTTTCTAAACTAGGTTTTTTGTGTCTCGCGCCACTTATCTCCCTGGATATCTATCCAAAATCGATAAATCAAGTAAGATTATGAAAAATATTGTCTCAGCCTTATGACATCATATTTTAAGAAAGAACGTTTTTGGAATTCAACCCTTAAAAGGAAAAAGTATAATTTTTTCTATAACGCATTTTTGTGTCACGAGCATTTTATCTCCCTTAATATCTAACAGATATAGATAAATGAGGTATCATTTTACAGAATAAGGTATCCGCCGTGGTAACATTATATTTTAAGAAAGGAATGTTTTGTAATTCGACCCTTATAGGGCAAAAATGTCAATTTTTCTAAAATTCGTTTTTTGTATCTCGAGCCATTTATCTCCCTGGATATCTAACCAAAATCGATAAATGAAGTAGGATTATCAGGAGTAAAGTTTCAGCTTTGTGACATCATATTTTAAGAAAGAATGTTTTTTGAATTGATCCCAAAATGGGAAAAAGTATAAATTTTTTATAACGCATTTTTGTGTCACGAGCGATTTATCTTCCTTAATATTTAACAGATATAGATAAATGAGGTATCATATAAAAGAATAAGGTCACCGCCGTGGTAACATTATATTTTAAGAAAGGAATTTTTTGTAATTTGAACCTCAAAGGGTAAAAATGTCAATTTTTCTAAAATGCTTTTTTTGTATCTGGGGCCATTTATCTCCCTTAACAATTAAACAAAATTGATAAACAGGTATCATTTTAAAGATTGAGGTTTTCGTAATATCTTCGGTTCCGTTACCACATATTAAGAAAGAAATTTTTAAAAATTCTAACCTTAGAGGGCAAAAGTATTAGTAGTTTTACAACGCATTTTTCTGTCACCAGGTATTTATTTTCCTCGCACAGCAACAAATATTTCAGAGATATTGATACGTTGTGTGCATTTTGTTCAGGTTTAATTTATTCTGCTAAGGTCAGTGATAGTTTGTCATAAATACAGAGTGTTCTAAATTTTCCTAACTGTTTCGTAATATGTTGCGAGTATTTTGATGTGTACTGTAATGTCCCTTGGTGACGGTAAATTTATGCGTGTGAATTCCACGTTTCTTTGGCATTGGTGAGAGCCAGGTGACTCATACCTGCGCTGAAAGACCGGACGATTTATGGCAGGCCGTAAAGTTAAAAGCTTTACGCATTCAATGAAATTCAAAGGACAGTATAGGGACTGTGCCGAAATGAGGATTTCCTGGTACAGTAGAAAGTTGAAACTAGAGAAACGATGCTTCGGAGAAAAAGTCAGGTTGCGGAACACCTCTGTTGGGAACCAGCGAATCACACTGTGTTACGAACTTTTAGAAACCATAAGTTTTTTATGTTGCATGAGGAGCGCCAATTGAGAGAGTGGACGACTCGCCAAACGCTGCGACTCGCTGAAATTTCCCGCGTTTGCTAAAAGTCGGGAGCCTGCAAATTTTCAACGGACCGAACAAGCGGGAAAGTAGATATTCTGTTTCTGGCCAGCAAACGATCCACACCGGCGCACCACGGGAGATTGCCGGAGAGCTGCGGGGAGCTACCTCGCCAAGTGACCGTCGCCAGCTGATCAACAGGGTCTATGAGACTGTTTTATCTGCACGTCATCTGCTACGGTAAAGAACGCCGACGATGTATAGACACTCTTGCGTCATTCAACCCTAGGCAACGCTCTGAGAAGAGAATCATGCTCTAAATTGTTCAAAAGAAACTTTTAATGTTCAGTTCTGTTCAATAAACCAATTAATTTTATATTCAACGAAAATAATAGGTGTTGTAAACCCTGCTTTCAATAACTTCCTTTCCAACGTACCAGTATATCATTTGAATAGATGAAGATTTGTGTTTTTTAATGGTATTTTAAAATTACAATTGCTTTGATTAAAAGTATTTCAGAATTTGAATGTCACTTCTCTCGGATAGAGAACACTTCCATTCTTGGCACCTACCCGGGATTAATTTTGCAAATTAATTTATTAATTAATGCATCTTATTTTTTATTCTAATTTTAATAACGTCAAAAACTAGACGTTACAGTACCTATTACACAGACAAACACACACACAAAAACAAAAATTGCTACAAAAGTACGGTTCTACTTTTCATTATATTACAAACATTCTACCTCACTATTCATCGCAATTTATTCGCGAAATTTTCGCACGGGTCGTCTAATCATATATATTATTTCTATAAGGTATTTTTTTGTCACAAGCCTGTATCTTCCTTCATACTTAACCGAAATCAATGAATGAGGTGTCATTTCAAAGCTTATGGTCCCCACTTTGGGCACATCACATTATAAGAAAGGAATTTTTGGAATTCGACCCTTAAAGGGCAAAAATGTCAATGTTTCTAAAATGACGTTTTCTGTGTTACAAGTCATTTATCTCCCTGGATATCGATCTGAAATCGTTTAATGAAGTATCATTTTAAAGATTAAGATTTCCGCTTTAGTGACGTCATATATTAAGACAGAAATTTTTCGGAATTCGACCCTTAAAGGGCAAAAGGCTCAATATTTTTGCAATTCGTTATTGTGTCACGAGTGATTTATCTGCCTTAATATCTAACCGATATAGATAAATGTGCATCATATTAAAGACTAAGGTCTCCGCCGTGGTAACACTATATTTTAAGAAAGGAATTTTTTGTAATTCGACCCTTAAAGGGCAAAAATGTTAATTTTTCTAAAGTGCGTTTTTTGTATCTCGAGCCATTTATCTCCCTGGATATCTAATCAAAATCGATAAATGAAGTAGGATTATAAGGAGTAATGTCTCAGCTTTGTGAAATCATATTTTAAGAAAGAATATTTTTGGAATTCAGCTCTTAAAGGGAAAAAGTATAAATTTTTCTAAAACGCATTTTTGTGTCACGAGCGATTTATCTCCCTTAATATCTAACCGATATAGATAAATGAGGTATCATATTAAATAATAAGGTCTCCGCCATGGTAAAATTATATTATAAGAAAGGAATTTTTCGTAATTCGACCCTTAAAGGGCAAAAATGTTAATTTTTCTAAAATTCGTTTTTTATATCTCAAGCCATTTATCTCCCTGGATATCTAACAAAAAACTATAAATGAAGTAGGATTATAAGGAGTAATGTCTCAGCTTTGTGAAATCATATTTTAAGAAATAATTGTTTTTGAATTCAACCATTAAAGGGAAAAAGTATAAATTTTTTTATAACGCATTTTTGTGTCACAAGCGATTTATCTCCCTTATTATCTAACCGATATAGGTAAATGAGGTATCATATTAAATAATAAGGTCTCCGCCATGGTAACATTATATTTTAAGAAAGGAGTTTATCGTAATTCGACCCTTAAAGGGCAAAAATGTTAATTTTTCTAAAATTCATTTTTTGTGTCTTAAGCAATTTATCTCATTGGATATCTAACCAAAATCGAAAAATCAAGTAAGATTATGAGGAGTAATGTCTCAGATTTGGTGACATCATATTTTAAGAAAGAATGTTTTTAGAATTCAACCCTTAAATGGAAAAAGTATAACTGCTTCTATAACGCATTTTTGTGTCACGTGCCATTTCTCTCACTTGATATTCAAGCGAAATAGATAAATGAGGTATCATACTAAAGATTAAGGTCTCCGCCGTGCTAACATTATAATTTAAGATAAGAATTTTTCGTAATTCGACCCTTAAAGGGCAAAAATGTCAATTTTTCTAATATTTGTTTTTTTTTTGTGTCTATAGCCATTTATCTCCCCGGATATACAACCAAAATCGATAAATGAAGTAGGAGTATGAAGAGTAATGACTCAGCTTTCGTGACATCATATTCAACCTCACTTTTCACCGAATTTTTTTTTTCGCGAAATTTTAGCATGGGTCGTCTAGTATATATTATTTCAATAAGGTATTTTTGTGTCACAAGCCAGTATCTTCCTTCATACTTAATCGAAATCAATGAATGAGGTGTCATTTTAAAGCTTATGGTCTCCACTTTCGTCACATCGTATTTTAACAAATGAAGTTTTCGGAATTTGACCCTTAAAGGGCAAAAATGTCAATATTTCTAAAATGCTGTTTTCTGTGTTACGAATCATTTATCTCCCTGGATACCTATCTGAAATCGTTTATTGAAGTATCATTTTAAAGATTAAGATCTCCGATTTACTGACGTCATACATTAAGACACAAATTTTTCGGAATTCGACCCTTAAATGGAAAAAGTATCAATATTTTTGGAATGCGTTTTTGTGTCACGAGCGATTTATCTCCCTTAATACCTAACCGATATAGATAAATGAGGTATCATATCAAAGACTGAGGTCTCCGCCGTGGTAACATTATATTTTAAGAAATGAATGTTTCGTAATTCGACCCTTAAAGGGCAAAAATGTCGTTTTTTCTAAAATGCGTTTTTTTGTATCTCCAGCCATTTATTTCGCTGGATATCTGACCAAAATCGATAAATGAGGTAGGATTATCAGGAGTAATATCTTAGCTTTGTGACATCATATTTTAAGAAAGAATATTTTTGGAATTCAACCCTTAAAGGGAAAAAGTATAAATGATTCTATAACGCATTTTTGTGTCACGAGCGATTTATCTCCCTTAATATCTAACCGATATAGATAAATGAGGTATCATATTAAAGAATAAGGTCTCCGGTGTTGTAACATTATATTTTAACAAAGGAATTTTCGTAATTCGACCCTTAAGGGGTAAAAATTTCAATTTTTCTAAAATGCGTTTTTTGTATCTCGAGCCATTTATCGCCCTTGACAATTAAACAAAATTGATAAACGAGGTAGCATTTAAAAGATTGAGGTCTTCACAATGTCTTCGGTTCCGTTACCACATTTTAAGAAAGAAATTTTAAAAAATTCTGACCTTAGAAGGCAAAAGTATTAATATGTTTACAACGCATTTTTCTGTCACCAGCTATTTATTTCCCTTGATAACTAAGCGAAATCAATAAAATGAGGTATTGATTTAAATATTAAATTATCCTCTATGGTCACATCATATTTTAAGAAAAAACTTTCTCCAAATTCAACCCCTAAGCGACAAAAATAAAAATATCATCATTTCTCTCTCTTTTTTTTTAACCTCGCTTGATAACTAACCGAAATCGATAAACGAAGTATCATTTTAAAGATCAAGGTGGCTGCTTTGGTCACACCATGTTTTATAAAAGGAATTATTTGGAATTTGACCCTTAAAGGGCAAAAGTTTCAATATTATTTATACAACCTCGTTGTGTGTTTATTATTATTATTATTATTATTACAAGCCATTTATCTTCTTCGATACCTAGCCGAAATCGATAGATGACATATCGTTTTAAAAATTAATGTCTCCAGCTATGTAAAATCATAAATTAAGAAAGAATTTTTCGGAATTTGGTGCTTAAAGTGGTAGAGCGTATGAGACTGTTCAGAGCCAAGTCCCTAGATTGCAGCAGCGGATATCACAGAGATGTCAATAAACTTTTTTTTTATTCAGTAAGCAGTTTTTCGGATTTTTTTTTTTCTGGTACGGAAACACTGTCGTTTTGCTATACAATACCAATGTAAAAATTTTATTCGCACAGCAACAAATATTTCAGAATGTTGATATGCTGTGTGCATTTTGTTCAGGTTGGTTTTATTCTGTTAAGGTTAGTGACAGTTTGTCATAAATACAGTGTGTTTTAAATTTTCCCAACTGTTTTGTAATATGTTGCGAGTATTTTGATGCGTACCTATTACACTAAAAAAAAATAATAATAATTTGCTACAAATGTACGGTTCTACTTTTAATTATATTACAATCATTCAACCTCACTATTCATCGCATTTTATTCGCGAAATTTTCGCACTGGTCGTCTAGTATTGCATTAAAGCCCTACAGTGATTTCTTGGGCAACCTCATAACCCATCGAGATAAAATGTAATCTATATTATACCTATCGACATAAGCTATCACTTTGTGTAAGTCTCGTTGAATTTCATTCTTTAGTTCTTGCTTTCTACGAGAACAGTCTGACAGCTCATCTTTATGATGGGTAACATGTAGCTCATCAATATAAACCATATCTCATCTGCCAATCGATAGAAGAAGCTATTACACGTATAGTTCGTCGAAATTCATTGATTATTTTTTTGCGTAATGCGGCACAGATGGACGAAATTTCCAAACTTTGGAGCTTTGACTACGATCTATGTAGCTTACCAATATATATATATATATATAAAATAATAGCATCCTACATCATCAGCCATTACTATAGATAGTTTCCTAGAATTTAATCATTTAAGTTTTGCGTGATACGTGAACATACGTATAACAATAATAATAATTCGTATTGCTTTATTATTCTGGATATCCCAGAAGGGTACTATAGACATAGTATCGACTTTCTATGCGTGCGCATGCCTGCTCTTGCAATAAAACAGATTTAGCTAAGTACCAGACCTCTTGTTCTGATGGACACGTTATTGATTCTTCTAAAGGTCATAGTGTTACATTGAATGCAGTCATTTATCAATACAACAAACTTATTCTCACCAATTGACTTAGAATGAAGTAGGCCCACCCATTTACTGTTGTTTTTTATTGGCTTTATACCGCGTTGATGTCGAGGTCATTAGAGGCGGGAAGAGACTGAAGGCAAGGAATTCGCTCATGGACGTTTTGAAGGAACCACCCCGGCATTCGCCTGGAGTGATTTGAGGAAAACCGTCGAAAATCAAATTCTGTATGCCCTGACTATCGTTCAGACTCACATCTCCCCCAACTGCGACACTGGATCTTTACCACATACCCAACACGCTCGGTTAAAATATTGTAACGACGAGACAATATCACGTTGAATGCAGGCTTTAGCTTGACTTGCTGTTGCAAGAGAAGGCTGTGAACTGTTCGTTGGTGTCACATGAGGGGGTTTGCTATGAAGCCCAAACAGCCGTTTATTGCCTGGAGTCACTGCGAACACTTGTATGACGCAGGACACAGTTATTTATAACTGTGTTCTTTGTATTGTGCATGAATGGCACGCAAAGTAGTGATAGTGCATATTTTCAGCCTATAGAGCTTTTTTGTGTTAGACGAAGAAGCGGGAGGGTGGAATCTGGTGCCGGCCCATTCAGGCCTACTCTTCAGAAACAGGGTTAACGACCTCATCCAATGGTCGAATCACAATCAACAGAGTCGTATGCCTTCACTCCATATATTCTGCGGAGAGGCTGAACCCAAACCAGGTATCATTAGAAAAAGGAAAATTAAATACCAAAAACGTACTCTGGAGTACTAGCTGAATTGTGAAGTGATAGGATGATTTCTAATACCTTGTCAAACTTAGTAGTCAGTCCTCGAATAGTAGCTCGTTTTATTTAACGGAATGCAGTTCTGCTTCTAGACAATTATTAGCATTATTCAGAATACTAAGACTGAACTACCTTACTTGGAGGTGTACTCAGTGAGCAGTTTTTCTCCTGCACACCTGTCACACTATTACGGGATTGGCATATCCAGGATACAACGTGTTGGGTTTTGGCCGACTTTTCACGGAGCTGACGCCCCCCAGGGAGGAAAGTTACACTTCCATCTGCCTACAAAACGTGTAACTATATTCTGTGTAAGATAAGTGTACAATGTAGATTTTTTAAAATTTATTTATTTCATTTACCGGATATCTGTTTCCTTTTAAGGTCTTAAATCGGCATAGAGTTGATTAGAACCGGGAAAAAAGCGTTAAGATGAGTGATTTGGCTAGTGCACGATTTACATATAAGGAAGGAGATGTTGTAAAGTGTGTTTTCCAAAGCGTGGAAATTGTCAGCAGGAAAGAAGGTAACAAAATAATTCATTCACTGAATTTTAACGTTAGTTTAGTTTTCTGTTGACTTAGTCAGGAAGGTGTATATTGTTATTGGATGCATTTATGTACGTATGACCGCGAATTTCGTTTTTGTGTGTTTGTTGCTTCATGCCTCGTCGACGTAGTTGTTATTACAGGCTGGAAAGGACTGGGGGCAAGGAATGGGGTGGAGTTCAAGCATGATCTTTTGAAGGAACCTTCCCGACATTCGCCTGGCGTGTTAACCTAAAGCTTGACGTTATTTTTGTTTTTGTGGGTCCGCCCACGAAGTGGGATGTGCAAACTCCGATAGAGTCTGAAGGTGCAGCAGTTATTGGATTCAGAAGAGATTAGTTTTCACAATGCGAGCTGCTATTGGTCACACATGCAGTGTCGCGACTATCTGTGGCTGTGGAAGGAATTGACTGAACAATACGTGATGCAACGTAAGTGGATCTGTAGAGTATCGGCTCTGGGGGCTTCATAGCAAACATCCTCATGTGACACCAAAGTGCAGCCCACAGCCTTCCCACAGATGTCATATTTAAAGGGACAGGGAAACTAAAGTTTTTCAACAAATGTCAAGGATATGGAGCCCAGATGCTCATTCAGTCGGAGTTAATCCTCAGAACTAATGTAACAAGTCAAGATATTATTCCTAATTTTAAGTTAGAATTAGATTGTTGTGTTGTAAATAACGAAAGACTCAATATCACCGAGCATCCGTTAAATTGGAACATAGATCCTGTTGGTAAACACTTCAGTGATTTGACAGTAGCTGGTTACAAAATTGAGGAGCTACAGGAGGAAATATCCAAACAAGTACAATTTAAAACAAGTTCATACCATATGTCAAGATACTCTATTGTTTCTTATACAAGCATAATTTTTATAGCTATAATCATCATTTTCTGCATTTTTAAACATTGTAATACATGCAGAGAGTGTTTCAAGTATATTTGGCGGAATACAGACCAATGCTGTAACAAGATTTGTATCGACAATACAGTCATGATCCCATCTAGCATAACAAAGGGAAGGCATGTTCAGCATGTGAGGTCGAGACGAACCCTACATAGGGATGTGGAGATACAGGCGGATGAAGAAGATGACGTTGTAGTTTTTAAACGTAACGACACAGTAAATCAACACAGTCTGGAAGTTCCAGATTCTGAACCGCGGACCTCCAGGTCACGCAGACGTTGAACGTAAATATAAAATTCTTATTATGGATGTAGTATAAATTTAGCAGCATATTTGGTAGATTGTCAAGTTATATATAGAATTGTTGTAGATTTTAGCTTTTGGTAATCTTGAATTTTCGTAGTGAAATTCGCTGAAGATTTTTCGACTATGAGAAAGTCAACCAGCACAGCTGGTACACGAGAAACACATCCTCTAAACACGTGAAGTACACGCCTGAACGGCACGACATACAACCATTGAGAAGAGCGGATTCCCCGCTTTCAGGGACGGGAACGCTTCTAGGCGCGGACGTTACTGGGCAGCCCACGATGTGAATTTTCATACGTCAGACCTATTGCCACCCAAATTGGCCATCTTCGGCATTTTTCTATCATTTTGCCTCCGCTGGCTCAGAAGCATCTGTCACTACTTGAATCCTATGGTTCACTATTTCTATAATCGGAAAACCTCCGATTCGTGTGTCTGCCAATGTAAAATTACTCTGCAACAGTTTCCCTGTAATAACTCAAGTAGTAACAACTCTTACCATCATTCCAAAGAGCACCTCCGTCCTGATTTTAAATAAATTAAGTCTCTCTGTGTGGGATTTAACCTAGCCAGATGCTTACAGGTGCCGACTGGAAAATGAAAACCGCAGCCGACAGTACTGAGCGCTAGGACGAACCCGCCGGTGTGGTAAGTGTCGCCGCTCGCACGGTCACACGCGACACGTGCAGGAGAAAAGCTGCTCACAGAGTAAACCTCCAAGTAAGGTAGTACAGTGTTAGTAATAATCCTAATCATTGTCTAGAAATAGAACTGCATTCCATTAGATAAAACGAGCTACTATTCGAGGACTGACTACTACCAACGAACAGTTCACAGCCTTCTTAAGCAACCTTCTCTTGCAACAGCAAGTCAAGCTAAAGCCTGCATTCAACGTGATATTGTCTCGTCGTTACAATATTTTAACCGAGCGTGTTGGGTGTGTAGTAAAGATACAGGCTCGCAGTGGGGGGAGACGTGAGATTGAACGATAGTCTGGACATGCAGAATTTGATTTTCAACGGCCCAGGTCGTCGCGTGCGCTAGCTTAACTTAACCACTATCGATCAAAAGAAAAAATAAATTCAGTGTATTAACTTGTATGAACTTACCTAGCAGGAGTGAGTATGAGTAGGTATTCCAGCATGATCTGTATTTTGTCGCTTGTCGTATCCCTTACTAACTAAAGTAGAACGGAAGAGATATATTGAGCGACAGGTGAGAAATGGTAAGTCGTATTAAGATGGGGCCACACTAGACCGCACCGACACCGCGCCGCGTCCGAGCCAACACTCGGCCGTGTGTCGGCTCGCCCCCCTCACGTTCACAGTGTTCCGTAGCACGGCCGTGTGACGAACGGGTTCCTTCGCGGCCTTCAGTCTCCTTTAACGGATACACTTGGTTGTTTCACGGAATTAATGTTAAAAAATTACCTTAAGAGTCATTTGGGGATCGTAGCTGCGGCTACCACCCGTACTTTATTGTAGAGTACTGTACTTTATAATTACAAAAGCAATAAAGTACGTTAAAATACTTTTTTTTGTCTGACTCCTGTTATCTCCTAATTGTTTGACCTCTTAGGCACAAAAATAGTATTCCAAAGCTGTTTTAACAAATGATCGTTACACTATATTGAAAGATTTTCGTGTATCTCTATACAGTCACGATTAAATGTCAAGCGTCACTCACTTCACATTTAACGTGTTTGTTTTGGTTGAGGTTCCTTTTCCAGTCACTCAATATTTTTTTTAACAAAAAAGAATAAGATTATTATATATTTTTATTTTATTGCAGACCGCAAAGATTCCGTAAAATAATAATAATTTCATTTTATCTAAAAATTCCAGTCACGGAGTTACTTATCGGCTGCTCACTACAACTCTATCGTTGTCACCTAATTTTATAAGGAAAACTACATATTAACGTGAAATTCGAAACACGGAGCGTCCTAGCATTTTAACATTATCAAATCAAAGCTTTTCCAGAGGTGAATTTCAATTTTAAGACCCATAAAAATTACAACTGAGACAGGGATTTAAACCAGGGACTTTCATTTCCTCAATCGTACGCCATAACCTTCTGAGTCAAGAGACAAATCTGGTTATAATTAAAAATTATTATTCAAACATTATAAAATAAACGTACTTATAATTTATTTTTGCCATGCCAAAACACAAATGTACTTTTATATGATTGAATACATATTCTCCAGTACTTCTAGATACAGATGCTTGCGGCGAGTGATTTGGGTACGGAAGTTCCGCGGTTCAAAATCCGGATCTCGGATGCAATTTTTACAGGCCTTAAAATCGACTTTCACCACTGGCAAAGATTTAATTTGTTAATGGGAACATGCAAGGACTCTACCTAAATTTTACGGATATCTGATGAACGTGAAGTTAGGCTGAATATTAAAGGACACACTTCTAAAGCAATCAGTAACGTTAAAACAATATTTAGTCGTAAAGGACCGGATATTTCCGAACTCTTTCTAAGCAGTTCTCCATATCGACCAGCCCGACAGCAGACTGACACCGGGCCGCACCGTCAAAATATAAACCAAATTTATCCGGGCCAACACACGGCCGAGTGTCGGCAGACACGCGGTGTCGTTTGAATTCACTTCAATCACGTTACAACAATTAGAAAAGTGACGGTGCGGTGCGGGCCGGGTGCGGTGCGGTCTAGTTTGGCTCGACCTTTAAACAACTAGCGCGCAAGTTATTGAAGCCTCGATCAAAAGCTCAAATCTCTGGAGACATTTCCAGGTTTTAAGTCTATTTACAAATATGAGATCAGAAGGTCAAGAAGAATTCAATGAATGGGCATTGAGTATCGGCAATGGGACTATTGCAAATGAACATGCATTAACGAATGAAGATGTGGAAATTCCAGTACAAATGATTGAGACTGAGTGCATAATAAAAGCAATTTATGGTGATTCTATTGACATCAAAGATTTGGAAACTTTATCTAGCAAAATAATAATCACAACAAAAAACAAGGACGCATTGTCATTGAATAATCAAATATTGAAACTTATTCCAGGAGATGCCGATTCCATTACTACAGATGAGCCAGAAAATATTATTAATTTTCCTGTGGAATTTTAGAATGCACAAACACCTTCTAGAATGCCAACTCATTTGTTACAGTTGAAAGTTGGATCATTAATAATGTTGATAAGGATTTAAATTCGAAAAGAGGAATGTGCATTGGCACAAGGTTAATTATAAGACGTCTCTGAAAATTTTATAGATGCTCAGGTTTTGACCGGAAATAACAAGGGAGAACGAGTTTTTATACCAAGAATAGATCTTGCGCCAAGCGATACAAATCTGCCATTCACGCTAAAGAGAAGACAATTCCCAGTTATTCCAGCGTTTGTGGTTACCATTAATAAGTCGCAAGGTCAGACATTCGATCAGATAGGACTTTATTTGCCAGAGGTTGTATTCACTCATGGTAAACTTTGTATAGGAATCAGCAGAACTAGGTCAAAAAATAATTTAAATTTTTTTTTGACAGATGATAAACAAGGTAGTTTGTTAAACAATGAAAGAAAGTTCACACGAAATGCAGTTTATAAAGAAATATTTCAATAAGTACGTGTAAAAACTATTGTTTTTGTTGTGACTTAGTATCATGTGAAATAAAAAATTATTCATTAATCGTTTACTACTCTAAACCAATAAAAAAAAGTCCGACCCAAATTCAGTGGTTATCTGTTTATATTTTCATTGCTAAATGCGTTTTATTATTAAAATTTCAAAACAACAATGAAAAAGTACATATTTCGTTAGAATCTATATCTTAGTCATGAATTGGATTTTACAATGAAATGAGGCTAAGCTGAAATTTTTACATCAAATAAGCAGACTGTTATGGACATTATTTCATAAAAATTCAATTTTCCTAGGCAACTGTGAAATGAGTTGTACAACAGTGCGTTCAACCCATTTTTAAGGTCTTTAAAGTTATTTAAATTGGAAATATATGTTTTGCATACATGACGCTAAGCAGAGCCCCACAAATATTTTATTGCCACATGTTTTTTAAGTATATCATTCGTCAGTCAACCTAGTAAATAAAGCACGTGCTTTGATGGCGCGCCGCGCGCGTTGTTATCGTGTCTACTTCAGAAAATTGATTGTTCAGATGGACAAATTTATCGTTAGAAAACGCAAGGTGCTCAAATCTGAAGAACCCTCCACTTGTAGCTCTTTACAATTTAGAACAGCTCGAAAAATCCAACCAGAAAATGTTATTTATGCAAATTCATGAGGTAAAGAGCAATTTTCACAGTGGTAGACCCCACCCCCCCAAATCAAAGTCCTGGATCCGCCCCTGGCTCACTGACTATGTCGTGTGATGTAGAAGCAAAAGACTTGGGATTCTGACAGATGACTAATTAAGTTGGCTATGTTGCCCATACCGCGACTACCACTTTTAAAGCGCTCTGACTGTACACCAACGTAGTTACTGTGATCGCCGCTAGGTAGTATAACTATCGACCGAATCATAACCACAATTCACTATGGTTTAATAAAGTAGGGCCTTTTGGAGTTGGTAGTAGAGGATTTGGGTGGTGAATATTAAAAATGTGGGCAATAAATGAGGTTTTGGCAACTAAAGCATTTAATGTGCAGGGGTGGAGTACTGGTAGGGAAGGGACATAGGCTATCTAGATCCAGATAGCTTTTTGCCAGCACAGATAGTTTGCACAATTATTTTATACAAAACATTCATTTTCCATTGGTTCCAATATAAGTGACTGGCTCTGTGTGATGTGGGAAGTTGTCAATTTACAGAAAAACAATTGTGTAACAAACTAAATACATACACCAGGAGATATACAGTCATAGCATACATGGTAAATTAATTATGTAAACTACATTTACACAAGCTACTGACAGTTATTTTTTTTAGATACTTTAGAAATAAATTCTTCGACAGAGTAGAAGGAGGTGTCAATTAAAAATTCTTTCAATTTTTTCCTGAATTTATTGTTATCATCTGATATACATTTAATATGTGTTGAGAGCTTATTGAAGATATGTATTCCTGAATATCGGACCCCATTTTGAACAAATGACAATAACTTGTAATTTTTGTGAAGATCTTTTTTACTTCTAGTGCCATAATTGTGTATTTTACTATTTGTTTCAAACAAAATATAATTTGTGACTACAAATGACATTAATGTTTATATATACTCAGCCACCAATGTTAAAATCCCTAACTTCTTGAACAGCTCTCTACATGAAGTTCTATTGCTAACCCCACACATAATTATCATTACTTGCTTTTGGGCTCTGAACACTTTGTCTCTATGGTAGAATTGCCTCAGAATATTATTCCATATGACATTAAGGAGTGAAAATAAGCAAAATAAACCAGCTGCCTCATACATGGATCACCTACAGCTGAAATTGTAAGAATTGAAAATGTGGCTGCACCCAATTGCTTTAGTAAATCAGAAACATGTACCTTCCAATCTAAATTATGATCAATATGCAAACCTCGGAATTTCACGCACTCTACCTCTTGAATGGACTGGCCTGCAAATTTTATGTCTATATCTGGTGTTAATCTGTGTGATGTACTGAACCGCATATATTGAGTTTTATCAAAATTTAAAGACAAGCCATTAGTTGCACACCATTTAATAATTAGGTCAAAGACATCATTTGAAATATATTCTGTAGATAAATCTGGAGTATTTTTAATTCCTATGTTTGTGGCATCTGCAAATTGGACAAATTTTAAGTTTTTAGGTGAAACACAGGGTAGATCATTTATATATATTAAAAACAATAGTGGTCCCAATATAGATTAATCCCAAATCTGATTAATTCCCTCTCAGTAAACAGTGGATCACTTAAGGTAGCCTTAAAATTCTCCATTGACATTTTCTTTTTCTATTCAGATGGTATGAACAGAACTAAGTCGTTTATTAACAATGCCATCTATACCATAATACTTTAATTTCTGTATCAGAATTTTATGATCTACACAGTTAAATGCCTTAGATAAGTCACAAAAAATTCCCACAGGAATTAATTTATCATTTATTCCTTCTAAAATATTGCCAGTGAGTGCAAATATAGCTTGTTCTGTTGAATGACCCTTTTGAAAATCAAATTGTGATTTAGTTAGAATTTTATTATTTTTAAGGTGTTCATAAACTATTGTACATTGCTTTCTCAAAAAGTTTGGAGAAGGCTGTTATTAATTAAATAGGGCAGTAATTTGATACAGATGACTTATCCCCCTTTTTATGGAGTGGTTTAACTACAGCACACTTAAGCCTTTCTGGAAAGGTACCCTCAAGTAAAGATATATTAAACCAATAAATTAGTATATCGCTTAATTCTGAGGAGCACAATTTAATTAATCTACTGGAAATCTCATCATAACCACTTGAGTATTTGTTCTTAAGAGACCTGATAATTTTCCTGATTTCTTCCGGAGTAGGTACAGACATAGTGTTAAATTTTTCTTGGAAGTCTGTTCTGACAAAATCCATACTGTGTGTCACTGAGCTGTTTGGCAATCAATTTATCAGGAAGAGATAAAAACTTTTTATTAAATATATCAGCAATTGAAAAATTAGATTCTACTGAATTTTCTTTGATAAAAATGTCATTACTGGATTGATTTTTTTTTTTTTTTTTTTACAATGTTCCATACTGTATTAATTTTATTTTCAGAATCATGAATTATTTGTTTGTAGTACATACCATTAGATTCTTTGATAACCTTTTTCAGTATTTTGCAGTACTGTCTGTAATATATTTTGACATTAGCATTATGATTGATCCTAGAGGCAATATATAACTTCCTTTTACAAATGCAAGATGTTCTAATTCCCACAGTTAATCATGGTTTTTGTTCTTTTCAAGAAGCATGACTCTTTTTTTTAAGGGGAAGCAACTTTCAAAGTAATTTAATACAATGCTACTAAAAATGTTGTATTTTTCATTCATACCTTGTGCACTGTAAACATGTTCCCAATTTGTTGTGTTGAGGCACTTTCTAAAAAAAGTAACTGATTCATCATTTACTATACACTGAAGTTTAAAAATATAACTCTTGGAGCTATTGAAGGATCTGTGAAATCCTTACACAAGGAACCTATATCTTTAACTACCTGAGCAAGAATAACACTATGTTTGAAGAAGCCCATGACCTGGAAAAGCTGATCCTAATTTTTTCTGCACCAATGGGCCAACACCTCGTCCATGACTACTACCTAGCAGCAAGACTTTCTTTTCCCCTAATCCCTGCCTACCAGACTTAACTAAATAGCTTTTCCTACAAGTCTGCTGCTTATTCCGTACACCTACAGTTACAGAAGGCTCATCCCTTTCTAACTCTGGCAACAGGGAAAACATATTTTGCACCCCAACAACAAAAGAAGCAGAAGCCCTTCTTATTCTAATTGCCCTTTTCCCTGTGACCAGTACAGTATTGTTTGTATCTGTTTAGATTCTACTAGACTCTGCTGTATGTGACTCATTACCTTATGGAACGACAAAGTATTTTATACAGGAAGATAAACTGAACTGAATACTGGTATGTGCTGAAGATAAGGGACTGGGTAAAACAGAAAGCATGGTGGAGAGGGTGAAGTTGAGAGTAGGAACAAGAAACTGGAAATTCAGCAGCAGGCAATGAAGGAAAACTTCTGGAATGTGTCGATTGGAAAATAATCGAAAAACTTGTGCCACACTGATTGATCTGAGTAAGCAGCCTGCTCAGTGAGATAAGAACACAAACTGAACAGCAAGTAGTCCAGCTAGTAATGCTAATTCTGTGCATAAACAGAAAGGGTTATTTAGACAAATAAAAAGAATGTACAATAACAATTGACAGAAGAGAATTATTATCCAAAATTTATTTATACAGGAAAAATGCAAGAAATAAACTAATTCCCATAGTAAAAATTTATAGAAAATTTAAAAACTACAGGCAGGATTGAAATAAATGACAAATATTCAGTTACATAAATGCTTAATGAATATAAAATAAGATAAAGAAAAGGATTAAGTTAGCAACATGTGAAATGTTGTAGCATACATAAACAAACGGGGCATTCATTTTGGAGGGAAGCATCAAATAAAATGGCTGGAACAGTATCAATACTATACAATGAGGAAAAGAAAAAGATATGAATGAGATAGGAACATACAGGACAAATCTTGAAGGAGACCATTAGGCTGCAATTATGACAAAAGTGAGAGGGAAAACACTTTTAAGCAGGAAAAATGTGGAATGATAGGGAAAATAAACTTAACTACCAAAAGTGTTGTAATGTATATTCAACTTTTTTACAGTTCCATTCCTATTGTGTGAAAAATGAAATCTTTATGGATTCACTTATTTGTTAGTGCCACATTGTATGAATTCCTGAACACTTTGAAATTTATAATTGCTGACTGTATTAGTGCTTGCTAACATTAAAACGACAATAACATACAATTTTGAAAAACTGTGGCAGGTAAAAATAATTAAAGGAGATTTAGTAGAAACTGGCCCGCCCTACCTCTGACACAATGCTTAGTATGCCTCATTCGGGAGGATTCAACCAACCTTTGGGTTGTGAACTAAGTTAAGTTTTTAAAGTGGGGGCTGAAGAAATTATTTCATTTAAATAATCTTCATGAGTATTGGATAATTTTATTTTTCATTGAGGTCATTAGAAGCGAAAGGCCTGGAAACAAGGAATGTGAAGGAATTCAGCCATCTGCTTTTGAAGAAAGCATCCCAGCATTTGATTTTGTGTATTCATGGAAAACCAAAATCTGCATGGATTGAAATGTCCTCCCAAATGTGAGGCCAGAGCAATACAACTCAGCCACCATGCTCAGTGTGTCAAATGAAAGCCGGCAACCTTCTGACTCTCAAAATGTTTGGATTTTTCTTTTTATTTCACAATTTTCGGCACTTTTGGCACAAACACTCCTGTCCCTTTATTTCTAAAACTACTGATCCACAAATTCTTTAAAGATTTACAATGAGATACAGGCTGCTAAAATTTACAGATTTTATGGAGTTACAGTTTCTGAAAAACAAAAAAATGAGTGATTTTAACAAACCTGAGACTTTAGCAAATAACTTTTTTCTACAATTAATTAAGGATAATATAGCATTCAATGAAGAATTTCGTATGATTATAAATATGACCCAAAAATACATGTTTTGAAATTTTGCTATTTTTTCCCGACACACAACAATAATTTTCAATTGATTTTGTATTTGATTTTGATATAGTATTCAAAAGAAAATTTGTATAATGAACTATAGTTAAAATAAACCTTGATTTGTATTTTATTTTTTTTGTAAAACCAATATACAATGTGATTATTACTGCTCTCCTGTCCTCATTTGTGGTAAGTTTTGGGTTAACTTTACTTATTTTCTCTGCTTGAAAGGTTCTGATTATCATATTAATATTTTTTAAATAAATGCTTTAATTTTTTTATATCTCAAATATATATTATTTAACTAGGTGTAAGACTGTGTTCAAGTTTGCGGCTTTGGTCATGAGTATAGAAGTTCCCATTTTCAGAATCAAACCTCATGGAGAGCATGAACTGATCTTTCTGAAATAGAAACTTACTTCTATGTTATCTACCAAAATGTAACTGTGCACTCATGAAGATGGATAATTCAGTACACCACTTGACTTGTGTGGCTGCCATATGCTGCAGGTCCGTGGAACCAGTTAACAAGGAGATGACATGAGGTACAGAATTATTGGGCTTCAATAACGGCATAACTAAGTTACCATCTCATTGGGCAGCGGAGCCAGGCGATTGCAGTGTATCAATGGTTGGATTTGTCCTGTGTAATCAGAAGATCGATTGGCACTGTGGCAATGCTACATGTTATGGGTAACAGGCATCGTAGATCCCTGAATGTGAAATTGTCAAAAATATGAGGCACAAACCATGAATACCAAGCAATGGAAATAGAATCTGTGGAGTGATAGTCGAAGTTTACATTATTCTGTTCTGATGTCTGGCATGTGTTGGTGTGGCATCTATCTGAGGAATAGATTATGTTGGAGTATATATTGCCAACTGTGAAATTTGGTGGTCATGGAGTGATGATGTGGGGTTGTTTTATGACCTTCAGCACTGGACCACTGTTGTTTTTCTATGAGAGCATGAACATAGAGCCATATTGTAACAATCTGGACTATTAAATGTTCACAACATTGTGGCATTTTTATGGAATTGCCCCATGTTATTTCCAGAATAACAATACCAGGTTCCATGTTTCAAGAGCTACTATGCAGTTGTATAACTGTCGCGTAGGACCGAGCGGATTGTCTTTTTGCAACAGGTGACCGATTGGAGATTGAGAAGCTTGACTTCATTCTAGCATTCCACCTGGCATCAATAGATACCAGTCTGTGGATTTAGTACTAGGTAGTAATTGAATTAACTATCATAAATAAAGGCTGTAGTCATTGTGAACCTTGATATTGAAAATATTAACACATATCTTTCTTACTTCATTAGTTTACGGAGAGATGGCTATCTTACTGAATAATAACATCACATACAATAGACTGCTTATTTATTTATCACTTGAAGAATATGAAATACATTTTGCACACACAAACTGGATAAAGCCCTAATGTTGATTGGTTGAATAATAATAGCAATGCTCTGATACGATTGGCAATTATCTAAATACGAGGGTGAGTCAAATGAAAACCTTAAATATTTTTTTAAATATTATTTATTGTGCAGAAGTGGTACAAAGCTGTATCACTTTTCAACATAATCTCCCCCAAGCTCAATGCAAGTCCACCAGTGCTTACAAACTGCATAAATTCCTCTAGAAAAAAATTCTTTTGGTAGTCGACACAACCATTCATGCACCGCGTGGTGTACCTCTTCATCAGAATGGAATTTCTTTCCTCCCATTGCTTCTTTGAGTGGTCTAAACATATGGAAATCACTTGGGGCAAGGTCTGGTGAGTATGGTGGATGAGGAACACACTCAAAACACAGGTCTGTGATCGTTTCAACTGTTGTATGGGCAGTGTGGGGCCTTGCATTGTCATGTTGCAAAAGGACACCTGATGACAGCAATCCACGTCGCTTTGATTTGATTGCAGGCCGAAGATGATTTTTTAGGAGATCTGTGTATGATGCACTGGTGACAGTGGTCCCTCTAGGCATGTAATACTCCAAAATGACGCCTTTTTCGTCCCAAAAGAGAGTCAGCATAACCTTCCCTGCTGATGGTTCTGTTCGAAACTTCTTTGGTTTTGGTGATGAGGAATGGCACCATTCCTTGCTCGCTCTCTTCGTTTCCAGTTGGTGGAAGTGAACCCAGGTTTCGTCCCCAGTAACGATTCTTGCAAGGAAGCCATTGCCTTCTTGTTCAAAGCGCTGAAGAAGTTCTTCACAAGCATCAACACGTCATTCTCTCATTTCAGGAGTCAGCTGCCGTGGCACCCATCTTGCAGACACTTTGTGAAACTGGAGCATATCATGCACAATGTGGTGTGATGAACCATTACTAATCTTTAAACATGCTGCAATGTCATTCAGTGTCACTCAGTGGTTTTCCATCACTATGGCTTCAACTGCTGCAATGTTCTGTGGAGTCACAACTCGATGTGCCTGACCTGGACGAGGAGCATCTTCCACTGAAGTCACACCATTTACGAACTTCCTACTCCATTCGTAGACTTGCTGCTGGGACAAACATGTATCACCGTACTGAACCTTCATTCTTCGATGAATTTCAATAGGTTTCACACCTTCACTACTCAAAAACCGAATAACAGAACGCTGTTCTTCCCTGGTGCAAGTCTTCAAGTGGGGCAGCCATCTTTATAATGATACTGTGACGGTATTTGTGTATCTGCACTATGCTGCCACCTACAGGCCATTCTGCACGCTGCTTGTAGCACGCTTACCAACTTACAGGATAATGGCACGAAATTTCGATTTTTTATTACAAATTTAATGTTTTCATTTGACTCACCCTTGTATAATGTTGCTGACTGGCTAAAGGGCTAGGCGCAATATCCTTTCATGAGATGAGATGAGTGATGAAAAATTCAGTCTAACTTGGAGACCATCAGACATGTTAAGAATGGATTTTGATCTCCCAAGTATATGTTGTAGGGTATTTATTCCATAAATCTGTGTTACATTTTATTTATTAAAAATGAGACCTATTATTTGAGAAATTTCAATTTTTTGCATGCAAAAATATATGAATAGTGCTTATATAATGAGATTATTAGTTGGTATTATAAAGCTTTAGCGTGGTCTATGCAGTAAGGTGCCTGCTTCCTATTTTGGGAATGCAGATTCGAATCCCCATACTTCCAAATATTTTGATTTCCTTTTTATATTCAAAAAACATTGAGTAGTTGATTTTATTTCATTCGAAATTCATTTACGAATTTTTATTACACGAAATAACGGTTAAAACATTACTTACAATAGATACAATAAACAATTTTTATTATCATGCTATGTCCGTAAAATGGACATTTGGTTAATTTTCCAGTTCCACTGTTGAACATATTTTTGTGCGGTAATTATCATAGAAACATTCAAAACACATTTCCAGTTGGCACCAAGTGCATTTGATAAATGCCATTTTGCCACAAGCACATTTCTTTTTAGTAACGACATTGAGAAACAAGCGTCATTAATGTTCCTGAAAATACATTTTTCTTCTATGAGTTGCGCACCATGCCAGGAGTGCTGAATAATTGGGCAGAATTCAGGTGCATATAGTTGATGCATGATTAAAGAATATATTTTTGTTTTTGTTGATGCATTCTGGATTTTTGTAACAAATGATTCTATTTGTCTAAAAAAATAAACATTGCATGGTTGGCATATTGGAGTACATTTTGGAGGAAGTATTTTTAATGTGCATGAGCAAGCTCCATCTTCATTCTTACAGATCTCATTCTACACTGTCGAGTCTGTTAGTCCATATCTAGTTACTTTAAAAAAATAATTGTAGAGAGTCAAGTTGTGGCGAGACAGTTTAAAACCATGGATATAATGTGTTGAGCAATAATCAGAACGAAGAGAGAGACACGAGGAGCAAAGTTGATTGTTAAAGTCAGTCTGCTGCGGACCGTCTGAGAGATCGGTCGTGAGTTGGCCGCTACAGTCGTATTGCATTGTGTCAGCTGCAGGCCCGGTATTAAGTCTGGCTGCGCGCTCTGGCAATACATTAGAGCAGATAAATAAGGCAACGCAAAGTACGAGGGGGGATCAAATATAAACGGGATTTTATTTTTTATTTAAATTCATTTATTGGAAAACACAAGGTAATTACAATTTATTTTTCCACATAGTTTCCTGCTTTGGAAATACATTTTTCCCATCGTATGGGCAGCTTTTTGATGCCCTCATCATAAAAAGAATAGGGTCGTGTCACTAGCCAGTTGCGCACGAAGTCTTCCACACTCTCATCATCTTCGAATCGTTGCCCTCCTAGAGCCTCTTTAAGAGGTCCGAACAAATGAAAATTGCAGGGCGATAAGTCCGGACTGTAAGGAGGGTGATCAAGTGTAGTCCAGTGCATTTCCTGTAGTTTAGAGACAGTTAGAGATGCAGTATGGGGTCGCGCATCGTCGTGGAGGAGAATGACCTGTCGAATCGGTTGGTCTCTTCTTTTGCGGCGATATGCAACTCTCGCCTTGTTCAACAACTCGCAGTAGTAAGCAGCATTGATTGTGCGTCGTTCATGCAAAAAATCAATCAGCTCGCTGATCGAAAAAAACGGTTGAAAGAACCTTGCCAGCTGACAATCGAGTCTTGGCTTTCACTGGTGCTGCCTCCCCTTTCCTCCTCCACTCCTTACTGGCTTCTTTGGATTCAGGAGTGTAATGGTGAACCCATGTTTCATCGCAGGTGACGATTCGACTCAAAAATGCATCACCTTCTTCCGCAAACCTTGCTGTAAGCCGCTGACAGACTTCCAAACGTCTCAACTTCAGATTTTCGGTCAAAAGGTGAGGGACCCATCTGGAACACACTTTACGGAACTGTAAGTGTTTTGTGATGATTGCTTGACAGCTCCCATAACTGATTCCGACTTGTTCTGCAATTTCTGACACTCTCACGCGTCGATCGACGTCAATAATGTCTTTAACCACACGAATGTTTTCGTCTGTAACGCTGGTCCGGGGACGGCGATCGTGTTGCTGATTTTCCACACGTTCTCGTCCTTTCTTGAACTTTTTATGCCAGAAAAACACACGCGTCCTTGACAGTGTTTGATCACCGAACTGTGCAGTTAATCTCTGGCAAATTTCCGCCGCTGTAACTCCTTCAAGAGCAAGAAATTTTATAATAATGCGTTGCGCAGTGGAGGGGTGCACTTGTTGCTCCGACATTGTGAGCATTACTGACTAAACGGCGGGAAATATCTAACAGCACGCTCTCCCCACTCCTAATGGTCCCGCCTAAGCATAGCAGAAGCGCGGGGCCAGTACTGCCAATTGTTGATGTTCAGGAACAACAATCCCGTTTATATTTGATCGCCCCTCGTATGTTGCAAACCACTAATTAGTCTGCAATGAACTGTAGAAGGGATCGGTCGTGTGTGGTAGCATGCCCTGTAATAAGTTGGCAGTGCGCCCGGCATTATTGTGTTGAGCAGACGAAACAATAACAAAATGTGTGAACGAAGGATTTCCCGGCGTGTCGCTGCAATATATTCTTCGTGGGTTCGCTGCTGGATTGTGTAGGTAAAGGACGACGAGCTTTTGGTGATGATCTCTGTCGCCATCCTCAAGCCTGGTGTTGACGCTGTGAAATGCTTCTTCCGTTATGTGGATGACACATTTGTGGTCTGGCCACATGGCCTCCAGAGCCTCTACAAATTCCTGGACTATCTCAACGTAATTCACCCAAACATCCAGTTTACGATGGAACTAGAGGAGAATGGCAGCCTGCCCTTCCTTGACATTCTCATCAGACGGAGACCAGATGGAAGGAACCCTGTTGCATAGTGTGTACCAGAAGCCAACACACACGGACCGCTACCAGCTGCCAGCAGTTTCCACCATCCAGCTCAGAGAAACACCGTGCTGTACACGTTGGTACATAGAGCAAGGGAAATTTCCAATGCTGATAGCCTGCCAGCGGAACTTGAACACCTTTGCCTGACCTTCAAGAGGAACGGATATCCTGACCAATTGATAGAGCAAGCATTTTGGAACAGGCCAAGGAAACGCCCAGTGGAGTCTGAGGAGTCCAAGGCCCTGGGCTTCATCCCTTATTCGGGCAACATGTCAAGGAAAATAGGCAGGATACTGGCTCGGCACGGAATTAAGAGCATATTTCGTCCTCCTGCTAAAATCCGTGACTGGCTCCAACCTGTAAAGGATGATCTGGGACTAAAGACACCTGGAGTCTACAGCATACCATGCCAATGTGGCAAGTCATACATTCGGCAGACCATCCACACCATCGAGGCTCGCATGGCCAAACATAAGCGCAATATTCAGTTATTCCAGTTGGATAAATCTGCAGTCGTGCAACATGTGATTGAAAATGGCCACAGAATGGATTTCGACAGTGTTAAAGTGCTGGAAAAGTGTTCTCTCTACTGGGATTCAGTCATTAGGGAGGCCATTGAAATTTGGCTGAACAATAACATTGTTAACAGGGACTCAGGTTTATGGCTTAGTGATGCCTGGAAGCCGGCCTGGTCCTTACTGAGCAGAGAGTCAAGATCGGCCAATCAGCGTTGTGGGCGCAATACTGAGCCGCGATTGGCTGGAACCATGGAGCGCAGGAGTGAGGAGGAGAGGGGCGCTAGCCTATAAAAAGGGTGCGTCGGCGCCAGAGACGGCACTGCATCTCTGGTTGTCGCAACGTCAACACCAGGCCTGAGGATGGCGACAGAGATCGTCGCCGAAAGCTCGTCATCCTTTACCTACACAATCCGGCAGCGAACCCACGAAGAATATATTGCATTAACAAATGTTATTTGCACGTAGCTAAGTGATAGTGCTTCGTGAATATTAATACGCTGTTAGGAGTTGTAACAAAGTGTACAAATTGAGTTAATGATAGCGTGGTTCAGAACCTGCAATGTGAAGAAAAGAAGTGCCATATTGCCTTATCCACGGTCGGAATAAAGATGTAGAATTCTTGGTGGTGGTGGACATGTACTTATATGTTTGGATAATAAATCTAAAGTGAATTTAAATGGCGACATTATGACTGTAGAATTCGAACCTGCAATCAAGTAACAACCAGACCCACAACAATTACCCTACACCACACCAAACTGCATAAGTATCTAGCAGCAAGCACTTTATCATTACAAAGTACAGAAATGATGAAGATGAAAAATATCCGTTTCATTTGAAAACACATAAAAAATTAACTTATTAACAATAAAATAATGATATTCTAAAAATGTTGAGGCTGTATATTATGTAATATTTTATGTTTTAAACATTATTTTGCATAGTAAAAATAAGTAAATGACTTTTAAATTAAATAAAAAAAATACTTGATGGTTTTTTAATAAAAATATTTGGAAGTTAGGGGATTCAAACCTTGGTTTGCAAAATGGGAAGCAGGCACCTTACTACATAGACCACGCTAAAGCTTCAAAATGTCAATTAACAATCTGATTATTTAAGCACTCTTCATATATTTTTGCATAAAAAAATTGAAACTTATCAAAAAAAAAAGGGGCTCATTTTGAAGAAATAATTGTAACACAATATATGGAATAAATACCCTTCAACATATACTCGGGGGATCATATCCATTCTTAACATGTCTGATGGTCTCCAAGTAAGTCCAACTCATGGGGATGTCGCATAGTGGATAAAATTGGTTTCGGTACCTGTTAAGTGTTCCTACCTGATGTCCATGTTGTTGTTCTTGAGCCCTTGGTGACAGAAGATGGACTTGAGCCCTCGGTGTTGGAAGATGGACTCACTACTTAGTCTATTGCAAGTTTTCAGGAAGACTCATTAACATTGTAGAGGGGACAAAAGGTTCTTCTAATTGGCTTCCTGAAGTTAAGTGGAGACTGTCAGGGTGAAGTTATGGCTCAGTGGTAGGGGCTCTAAAATTGTTGATGTAAGGGTTTCCTAGCTACGAGTTCCAGCTGCGTAAGTGGGTTTCTCTTCAGGGTCTCATCCCATACTCAAGAGAAACTGCAGCAGTTAGCTGGTGGTTGAAATTACAAGTTGCTATGCACTTGAGATAACGAATCTGTGTAGCGCACACATAGGAAGATACATTTTGTTGCAGTGTGGGACAGAGGTTGGAGTTCGTGACGAACCCGATGCTACATGACTCAGTTACAACGATAAGGTGGTGTGCCAACTTCTGCTAGCGGCTGGCTAAAGTGTAGGCTCGCAACTTAGAAGCGAATTGAATAAAGCTTTCCAAAATTGTCCTACATTCTCTAATAAGTCGGTGATCACACGACAAACCAATAAAAATGTTTGCACACTGAACTTGCCTGCCTGGAGCCCTGCCCTCAACCTTTTAGAATTTCATTGGGATGAACTGCATTGCCGAATGAGGAGTGGCCAAATTCCAAATCTCAACTCAAGGAACGGTCGCAAGAGGTGTATCAACAAATCCCAATCGATGTCCTACGAACACCCACAGAGAGCATGCCAGTCTTAACGGGTGACAATCACCACAAGCAAAAAGTGTGCCATGCCCATTTACTTTTTCATAGATAGTGTACACTGTGCCAAATTTGAAGTATTTCTGTTTATTTTTAAGGGTCTTGGAAGCAATAAAGACAGAGGTTTTCCACGTACAAAAACTACACATTGCAGTGCCCAACCCAAAAAATTGCAATAAGTTCACGTTTTTATTTTGCCTACACCATTCTATCACCACCTCTAGTAAGTGATGGTTCCCCTCTTTCCTAATTTATTACTTTTGCTAATCATTTCATATTTTCCCCATCATTACTTTCTCTCTCTCTACATGTTAATAAAGTTGGTTGCAGTAGATTAACTCTGCTGATTAGGATAACCATGGAAAGATGAAGAAAGTACTCTATTGTAAGGTATCCCTCGCTCTATTTTCGAGATTCAGTTAAAATCCGGCCAAGTTTGAGGTTAACTTCAGTACACGATACCACAGTTAAAATTGAGATAACAACACTTTGAGTACAGTAAAGTAAATAAATAGCACATAGCAAACATAAATAAGAAGTTTCAGGTAAAATATAAGCCATAAACTCACCTAAATGAGCGTAATCCGTAATAATCCATGGAGCAGAAAACACAGGTTTGTTTACACTACAATAGCACTAATATTCCACTAAATTAAACACTGTAAAGCACTTTCATAATTAGAATTTCACCATTTGATATTAAATTCACTAATAACTCGCAGCTCCAGACCAATTTAAAGCAGTAAATATGAAGTTTAATGCATATCCACATGGGAGTTAGTTCAACATTTAATTACACCACATCTAAACAACTTCAAAGCTTTAAAAGTAAATGTAAACAAGTAAAATAACCAGCCAGTTAATATTCTTTAAGTTTCCGGTAACAATCAACCAATAAATTGAAAATATAAGTGAATAACAGCCAACCGGTAATGGCGCCGTAAAATCGGAACTTTAGAATTTAATAACTCATAAACTAACATGTTTAACAAACTAAAAACTTTTCTAAAATGCTTAAAATAAATAAAGGTTCAATTTAAATTTAGTTTCAGGACACGACTGGCTGTAAATAAAAAGCAGAATATTTGGTTGAACAACGGAAAAACAGGGAAATTTAGAAATTCCATAACTCCCGAGAGAATTAACCGATTTGAAAGATTTTTACACCACTGAGCTCGGCAGGGCCTGGGGAACGATTTGAAAATAGTATTAACTTCAGATTTTAAGGTCTCGAGGTAAACCATTTTTCCCATGACGTAGTATGTCGTTCAACATTACGCGATTCAAATATGCTTTTAAATTAACCAAACTTAAAAATTCATTTTCACTGGTCTGGAAGCTCCAAAACCTTAACCAAACACTTCATGACACTTGTCTCGTTACGCTCTTCATTCTGTGAATTTCTGGTAGTACACAGTTAACAGGTTCTTTTTCCAGATAGACTATTGTCTCGGCCAGTAGGTCAGTTTGATAAAAGAGACGAGTCCGCCATAGTGATAGTGATAGGATGTAATCTCTCGGTGAGCGAGTTCAACGGTAGCGGCTCAGAGCGCTGTGGAGGATGGGAAGTTAGACGTCACGGCATATGGCCGACCGGAGCCATTCCTGACTGGCGCCATTTTCAAAGCTCGGCACAACCTTCATTAAGACTTAACAGTTTTCGACATTGATTTTCTAACTTCCATTTTCATTCCTGGGGTAGTGCGTGTTTTGCTCTGTTTCATAATCTGTGATTTTCGGTGAACGATTTATCTCCGATTGCCTTTGCTAACTGTGAACTTTTATAATTAATGTGAAAATTTCAAGAATATAATTCAGTTATTCAACTTTTGACTTTCATTTCTACAATAGCACCTTTCTTACAGGAGGTAAAACTGTAAGTGGCGACTGTGGTCATTTTAACAGTTAGCATCCTATATGGTTTAACACGGTAATAGAACTTTTCAGAACTTTGATGACTTTTGGAAGACTTCAAGTTCAGGTGATGAAGCCGATACCAACCCCGTATCCCGCAGAGTCCCTGACACTATGCAGGATCACAGATGACAAAATTAAAAAACTGCACCATGAAAAGCACCCAGTACTGATATTCTCTTTAATAAAAACAAGAAAGATGAGGAATTTCAGGCATTTTCCTTTTCACTGTTAAACTGTATAGGCTTTTAGGATTAACTGAGAAGTGAAAAGTGATAATTTCACTTTTTTCACAAATTTATTGTACACTGAACAAAGATCACAAAATATTTTATATTTTCATTGAATATTCAGTAACAAAGATATCAAACAAATATTGCAACTGCATAGATAATGATCAGGTATGTCAGAAGAATAGAAAAATGATATATCTGGTGCTTTTTAAATTAACTTCTTATAATATGTCAGAACATCCGCTGATTTCTCTGACAAAGCTAGGCAAGATCAATGGAAATTTCTCAACAGTAAACCCATGAAATCACACATTGGAACAGTTTTCTTACAACTGCTTCTAGTGGCTGCAGCAGTTTTCTTGCTGAACATTGATAAATTCTTGAAATGTGCCAAAATCAAGCAACTATTTTGTGACATCTGAAAAGGCAGAAAAATACATCAGTAATATAAATTATGCTGTAATGTCAGTATCCTGTGACTTGCTTCATATTTTTACTTTTATAACACGGTATTTATAAGGGAGCCTGTGTTTAAAAAAGAACTGATTTACTTAAAACCTAAATTACAGCACAGTCAGAGGAATACAAATAGGTCCAAAACTTCAGTTAAAATGGCAGAAAAACTGGATACTTTCTTGTTCCAACAATCTTACTATTGGCAGTAATTTACCATACCATAATTAAATTTTAAGCTGTTAAATTGCCCATTAGCAGATTTAAAATGAATATCCCAAATTGCAAGAGATTTAACAAATAAAGATAGTTAATTACCTTCAGTCCAAATCAATAATTCAGATGGAATAAAATCCTGATACTGAAATTACTATAATAAAAATTTCAAGAGAAACTTCTCTGTGTTTACGTATTTTACAGCAATCATATTTCTAAAAAAATCAGCTATTACCAAGTGGCAAATCAATATCCGAAAACATTTGACAGCAGAACAACAATACCTGAACACTAAAAAACTATTTTAGGAAAGCTTTTCTATAGAGATCTGTAACAAAATAAATAAATTAAATAAATAAAAAACCATCACATATTTTCTTTAAAGAGGTGAAATCTTACACTGTTCTAGGTGTTGATTAAATGGTTAAAAAGCCTCGTATTTAAAGACTACTTTTACCAAACACATCAAATAATTAGGATGCTGTTAAAAACAAATTTTGAAGCCCAAATCATGATATTTCTCTGTGAACACTCCTTCAAGGAATCAGGCATATTTTTGTATTTCAACCAAAGACATTTGTGTCAGTATATTTCACTTTGCTGCCACAATTACATAATGCAGATAACTGGTGTCCACAAGTCTCCCATTGTGCACTATGACGGTTAGATGTCGGTGCTATGGGGGTGTAGGAGATATGGTGGTTGAAATTAGACAATGGAAATTGGTTGACAGAGGACATTTCATTTTCATATTTCAATCAAAGACATGTGTGTCCCTATATTTCACTCTGAATGATAAAAGTACCCAGTACAGTTCACAGGTGTATGTGTGTAGTGATAGCCTCAAGTCTCCCATCATGCACTTTGGTATTTGAATGTCTGTAGCTGTAGGGGTGTGGGAGAAATGGTGGTTGGAAGTGGTCGATGAGGGGATTTCTCATATTTTAATGAAAGGCATCTGTGTCCTTATATTTCACTTTCTAGCCACAACTACTTAGCGCAGACCACTGGTGTTTGTGTGAGGTCACCGATCGTACACAACAATGTCGGTAGCTGTGGGGGTGTGGGAGTTATAGTGGTGAAAAGTGGAAGACAAAGTATTTTGTTATTTCAACCAAAGACATGTGTGTCCTTATATTTCACTTTGCAAACACATCTACATAGCACAGATCACTGGTGTTTGTGTGTGGTAGTAGTCTCATGTATCCCATCATGCACTGTGGTGGTTACATGCCGGTAACTATAAATCAAAATTCTTTACAAACACGAACAAAGTTGTGGGCACCAGCTAGTATGCTTTATACATGCTATGTCTTGACTAAAACAGACTGTAAAAACTGCAAAATAATTGCTTGTATTTGTAATTTTGCATGGTTTGTTCCTCAGATACTGCTTGTGTAATTTAATTAATTTCTTTTAGTAAAGGGTATTGTGAGGAAACATTTCATTCTCTGAGCCTACTGTGGGTGTAGTTGAAATAAAACTAGTCCATTGGATGGAAGTTTTCTAACGCTGATATCAATAAGATTTTCTTTTCACTTATTCTTTCTTCTGTGATCTGGCTAGTTATAACCAGAGACCTGAAAGAATGAGTAATGAATATCCTGCCATTCAGTTAGATAAACAGGTCCAATAACGAGTCTGCTGCCTGTAACTTGTTGATCAGCCTTTGAGTTTTGTTTTTGATGCTTTCCTTTTTTAAGTTGCAAATCTAAACCCATGACAGCAACAGAATTAATTGTGGTGTTTGTACACTATGTTAGAGTGCCATTACAGGATGTGACAAGCACAAAATTCATACCGGACAATCATCCAACACAATAAAACTGCTAGGTCAGCCAACTTTTTAATGGGATCATAAGTGACCAAGAGGTTCAACACATGTAAACAACTAATAGTTTTCAGTCTATAAATCTGAAAGCAATTAAACCATAAACATTATTGCTTCTTGTCAGTTGACTGAAATAATCTTTAATTAATATATTGTTATCAGTAATTAATAATTTGCACAGGAATATATGTGTGTTCTTGATTTAATTTTGTTTGACACGCAAACTCTAACTTGATTTGCAACATATCAAATAAATAAATATGTTTTAATATATTATACTATGAGTCAATTTTCTAAGATTTTATTTGTAAGACATGATAACTTGTAGGGGTACAATGAAAAATTATACTAAAAATATACCAGCAGTTGCACTTTGTTGGTGGTAGTTAACACCATCACTCAAAAATGAACTAACACTCAGACAATAGGTTTGTGACCCATTTTTACTTTGTTTCAGAACCTTCAATGTTACTCAGTTCTCCTGAAAAATGTCCTGGGACTAACACCTTAAATAATAAAAGTTCTTTACAACTAATGACTTGCCATGTATTGCTACATTCAACAAAACATAGCTACCAAAGAATTGCAGAAGCAGAAAAGAAACTTCTTAAATAAATTTTTAACTTCCTATTGCTCATATATATTGAAAAATTCCTCAATAACTTTAATTTGCAATGCCTTCGTTAAAAACTTCCTACCAAAATTGCTTACCAAAACTGCTGCATAAATAACTTGTAATTTGTAGAATTCTGAAAACAGACAGCACATACTCTAATGTAATCAATAATTACAAAATGGGATGCCTTTGTAGAGATGAGGACTCTCATTGTATTAATAGCTATCCACAGCTGACTGACATTTGTATGCACAAGATTTATTGGAGGTTGAAGCCAGAGATATGTCTGGTACTAAGAATGTGTTAGTAATATTCCACATTATATCATAATGCCCAATTAGATTACTATTGGGTGAATTTATGGCTACAGTATATGTCTGAATTCCTCACAGTTTTCTGTAAAATTTCTGGGCCATTGTAACATGACATGGTGCATTATTATGGAATCCACTGTAAGAACTTTCTAAAATAATAAGAAATTACAAATGTGTACAGCACTTGCCAAAGACCAGGACCAACAGACTTGTATTGCATTTTGTTGATAACTAGAATCATAAGCCTGTTTGCATCTGTCACAACTCAACTCTAATCAGTTAAACAAACAATATAGTCACTAATTAATATAGTCATTTATCCAGGATCTAATTAATGATTTCAAATTTTAGGTGAGACTAATTGTGCAGTGCTGCTATATTAACAGAGAAGCTATGATGAATACTCTGCTCTAAAGTTAAAGTCACCAGCTATACACAAACCAAATCTCTCATGAATGCAGTAGGAATGAAACTGTAGCCAGCTGTGCATGGATATTATACACTTTCCAAACCTTCAGTTATTATCAAGCATGATGGACACCCTCTATAGTTTTTGTATCTGCTGCTGTGTTGTTACTATCAACAATAATTAGGAACAAACAAAACAAATTTTACTATCACTACATATGCAAGTTAACGATGATATTTATTTCGAGTGGATATACTGTATTGGACTTGTGAAGCAAGCATGAATATAGTGCTTTTTAACCATTTTGTAGATTTGCACAGTCGCTGAGTGGTTTTATGTTATTTGAGCCTTGAACTTTCAAATAACAGTTAGCTTCTCGTCGCCATCGACAGAATTTTTGCTTGACTTTATTTCGTAGAAACACTTTAGACACCATCAAAACACGATACATAAAATGATTATATAAATTTACAATCAATCTCCCAGACACAAATTTAAATAATTACAGAGATTGTAATTAATAGGAACTGGTTTCAGGAACATTACAAACACTAAAGCACCATCATCTGTTGTAAAAAAATCAGATGGTTCAGTAGCAAGGTCATGGAACCAATGAATGTTTATTTTCAAATGATAAGCAATGGTATTTGCACTCGTTACTGTTATTCCAACTCTTGCAAGAGAATGACAAATCCTAGTACAACAGAAAAAGGTATAAACACATTGATGTTGTATTACAATTATGTGTGTCCTGTGGTATATAAAAATGGCTGGTTTAAATAGACTACTGAAAATAAGATGACTTCCTCGGAAGCAGTTATGATCTCACAGTTGGTATGCAGATTAGACAGAAAACGAGATTCAATTACTGAATGGAAGGAACAATCAACTAGGAGCTCACACATCAAGGATAGCACTACCAAATATGTTACACAACAAGAGCTACGGACATATGAAGTGGCAAAGAATTTGAAAGCAAAGCAATTAGTGTAATAAAATAAATATTTGTGTAGTTTACTCCCAAGTCAAGCTAGAATTCAAAGATAGATTAACCAACTCATTTAAAAATCAGAACAAACAGAATTAGAGTTACTCATAACACCTCCATGAAAAATCATTCCAACTGTCAGGAGAACAAGGAACTGAATCTAATGAAGAGTAAATTCAACCAAAAACTGGAATGTTTTCTGATAGTTTATGAATAGAATCTCTGCGGGCAAGAAGCAGAATGACGACTTTCTGGAAAGTTTAATTTATGAAATTAAGTATGGTGCTGTGATGAGGAAATAATAATCAAGAAATGGAAGTTAGTTTTACTGTCATAAGTCTCATAAGATAACTCTTGGTTTGCAGCAAGAATACTCGATAACAAAGAAGCAATTCCCGATATACTCCTTTCTTTATTTTAATAGACTATTCAATCATGTTTGCCCTATGATGATGAAGTAAGCTTTTAATTAGTTTTAGTCCTTTTCTTGAATTTAATATACAAGTAACTTCTTTTTATGTGCTCCAAAAATTGTTGACTTGTCTTCTGTGTGGCTGAGGGTGCACTGCGTTTCCGTATTTGGAGGGTGGCTGCCTGATCATCCATCTGATACCAGTGAATACCCATGTGTCAGTTACACTAGACGTCCTGCCTATAATATCTACAAGCTGAGGGCCTTGACAAAATGAAAAATGTTCTTAAGTAAAATATTCCTCCTCAGGCCAAGGGAACGTAAAATTCAAGTATTTGTTTACAGCCTTCTTGACTATCTGAACTTAAATTTCAAAATCAAAATCTTAAAAGTAAAGTGTTTTCTATATCCCACCATAGAGGAAAGTTTAAAATTTTAATAAACAGTGAGCTGGTGGCATATACATTCCAAAACACTTTAAAACTAGTTATCAAGGATAACAAAAATAAAACACATCTGACTTCAAAATAAAAACTTTCTAAATACACATACATATACAGGCCACTCAAGAGATTCCTCTTTAAGCTTGACAGAAGGTCATAAACACTGACCAACACATAGTTAAACATACCAAAATATATTTGTTCAAACTCCTTTTCAAACAAGGCATTTATATAGAAAAATCATTCATCAGACCTAGTAAGTATTTCTCCATTGCTTTTAGTTTCATTTACTTACAAAATAAATTTTAAGCTAATTTTTTTCATCCTTTCCTTTTTCTCCCTACCTTGTTATTTATATGTTCACAGTCATACATTTTACAGAACTGAGCAACTACAATGTAGAAACACTCTTTAAAAGGGTGTTAATGGTAAACTGTAGAAGTATAATGAACAAAGTAATCGAATTTGCAAACTTAATAGAGATACACGAACCACAAGTAATAATTGGGGTAGAGAGTTGGTTAAAAGAAGTACTAGACATTGAGGTTTTTCCTGATGGTTACAGAGTGTACCGCAGAGATAGAGAAGCAATTGGTGGAGGAGTTTTCATACTAGTTAGCAAAAACTACCACAGTTCACTGGCGTTCATAGATCAAGACCATGAGTTACTTGGGGTAGATTTCTGGGGTAGTAAAAAAGAAAAAAATTAGAGTGATGGCTATTTACTGCAGTGGAAGAATGACAGAAGAAGATGAGGCTCTTGGGGAGAAATTAAATTCATACTCAGATGTCAGAGGTAAGAATATAATGATCATCACTGGTGGGGATTAAAATTTACCAGGTGTTAACTGGGAAGGAAATAAGATAAATAACACAAGGGAACAAAGATTTTCAAATATCTTAATAAGGGAAGGATTATTTACACAAGTGGTTGAGCAAAACACTAGGGGACAAAATATTTTGGATATATTTCTAATTAAGTCCGATAAGACCCTGTGGGGTGTCAAGTAAATGAAGGAATAAGTGATCATGACGCAGTTCTGATGGATATTAAATGATTCAGTAAACCAGCAGTCAAAATTGAATGGGGTCATAGGTACAGTTATAAAAAGGCACGGTTTCAAATTTGAAGAGATATTTCAGAGAACAATTCAGCAAATGGAAGGAAGGCACAAGTACAGTAGTGTCAAGGTGGGAAGAGTTCAAGGAGATAATAACAATGGGGAAAGAAAAATTTATTCCAAGGCAGAAAATAAAGAGAAGTACAGAACCTATGTACTATAATAGGGAAGTGAGGAGGTTAAAGAGGTTGGTAAGAAGAGAACATAACAGAGTTAAGAGACAGCAGGGTAGTAGGGAATATTTAAAACAATTAAACAAGAACTTGGTAACAGCAAAGAAAGTGGCTATAGATGGGTTTATGAAGAGTACTGCCAGTGCAGGAGGACCATTGACTGATGCATCTAGAAACTGAGGGGAAGGGAGGGTGTAGAGACACTTGTAGATAAGGATGGAGAGGAGGTTACTGAGGATTTGAAAAAGGTATAGATTTTAAGTAAGTAACTGGTTTAGTGAAAGCATTGGGGACAATGAATCAGA
Source organism: Vandiemenella viatica (assembly GCA_031002005.1). Lineage (NCBI taxonomy): Eukaryota > Metazoa > Arthropoda > Insecta > Orthoptera > Morabidae > Vandiemenella > Vandiemenella viatica. Next base: position 294,179,486 of record JARYHS010013630.1, read on the forward strand.
AACGGGAGGATCTAATTCGGAGAATAAGCTTAACAACACAATTACAAATAAAGATAGTAAAAAATTTTAAAGTTATCCTGAGGAAATCATGAAGGAAATAAGAAAGCTGAAAAAACATAAAGGGGCTGGTGTAGATAATATTATTACAGATATCTTAAAGACAGCCAGATGTGACATTGTACCTTATCTTGAAATATTATTTAAATTGAGTCTGGATACTTGTTGCTTACCACAGGACTGGAAAAGTGCAATAGTAGTACCGGTACATAAAGGAGAGGTGAGAAATAGAGTTGAGAATTACAGGCCAATCAGTTTGACATCAGTGGTAGGTAAATTAATGGAAAGATTGATATTCGACAACATCAGAAATATATGTGAGGAATGTAAGTGGTTTTCAAGCAGGCAACATGGGTTCAGTCAAGGATATTCATGCGAATCTCAGTTGGTAGGATATATGCAAGATATTTCAGATGAAAGGGACATGGGAGGCCAAATTGATATTATAGCACTAGATCTGTCAAAGGTGTTTGACAGAGTGAGCCATAAAATGGTAGTAAATAAGGTAAAAACTATTGGAGTGGACGAGAAAGTGCTGGGTAGAAGAATTTTTAAAAGATAGAAAACAGAAAGTTAGGGTAGGAAATGCAGTATAAAAAGAAGTGGAAGTAAAAATGGGAGTGCTGCAGGGTAGTGTATTGGGACCATTGCTATTCATTATTCTAATGAATAATTGTGTTGATTGTTTACTATCTGAAATTAGATTGTTTGCAGATGACATAATGCTGTATAAAAGGATCAAAACGATAGAGGACTGTAAACAGTTGCAGGATGATCTGGACAGGATATCTAGTTGGGTTGGTAAACATGGGATGAAGATAAATGCAAAGAAGAGTCAGCTTATTAGATACACAAATAAAAAACAAAAGGTTAATTATGAATATAAGGTGGGGAAAGAATTGCTTGCTGAAGACTTGAAATGTAAATATCTTGGCATTACATTTGATAACAAGCTTAACTGGGCAGGACACATTGGACAGGTGGTAGGAAAAGGTTTCAAAATTCTGCACTTGTTGGAGCGAGTGATGAGGGGATGCACGAGAGAAGTAAAGGAATTGGGTTACAAAACTTTGGTCAGACCATTGCTCGAATATGGTAGTGTAGTATGGGACTCTTATTTCACATATCAAATGCAGGAGTTGGAGAAGGTGCAAAAAAGGGCTGCTAGATTTGTTTCTGTAAATTATCACAGAATGCCATCAGTGACGGATATGATAGAGTAGCTGAAATGGGATTCATTGCAGGACAGGAGGAGGATGAGGAGGGTCATGGGAGTGTACAGGGCGTATACTGGCGATGAGGCATGTAAAGATATTGGAGTAGGTATGAAAAGTAGTGCATGGAAGGGAAAAGATGACCATGACCACAAGCTGGCAATTGATTTCAGCCACAAGGGTGAGGGAAGAGTCTTTTTTTTTGGGTAAGGGTGTCAGGAATTGGAATGAGTTACCAAGAAAAATGATGGACAATTTATCGAAAATGTTGAAAGAATTTAAAGATAAAATTTGTAGAGGGCAAATGTAGGTGGGTGCAGGATAGGGGGAAGATGGGTGTGTAGGGAAATTGCCACCGGAGCCTGTGCTTCATTGCAATTAAATTAAATTAAATATAAATAAAACAAATGTACTTTTATTAAGAACTTCTTAACCTTATAGTCAAAAACGATTTATCTATTAGTTTTCCTTATTTTTCTCATCAATATTTCAGAAAACAATATCCTTACACAAACAGAGGAAATAAGCAATTACAGTCTCTCACCAGTGACCTTTACCAAGCTACTTGCCTCTTAGCTTTATTTCTTTACTCTAACATATTTAACTAGGCAGATATGGCCAATTCCTTCCACTCATACAGTACAAATCCATTAATTCTTCAAAACCATATATTTACTCATAATAAAACAACAACTGTATTCATACCTTAGTAGAATCATTTTTTTACCCACCAATTATCCGAGGCAAACAACAATTAAAAAAAGTTTCCCTTTCACACATATCATCCACTTCTCATCTAACTGGTACTTCAGCTTGCATTCATTTAATTAATTACGTATCTGGGTATTTTACTGCATTTGCACACGACATATTCAATCACTTTAGCAAATTGTGAATGACATGCTCTTTTCCAATGTATCCCTCACATTAAATTTTGTTATATAATGACATAGGAAGCTTTTCATTAGTTTTAACCTTTCTTATAGAAGTAACTTCTTGCTATGTGCTTCAAACATTTTCAATTTGTCTTCCATACATCCCTTGCATTCAGGAGGACATGAGTTTGAATCTCCATCTGACCACCAGATTTCGGTATTCTATGGTTTCCTGAAATCATTCGAGGCGAATGCCAGGTTGTTTTCTTCAATGGGCCATAGCCAAGTTCCTTGCCCTCAAGCCTTCCCCATTTCTAATGACCTTGACATCAACTAAAACTGGGTCACTAAATAACCCAAGAATTTTTTGACAGAAACGGAAGTTTATTAAAAATTTGGAGAAAGTTCACACAAATCATACGTAATCATCATGAAATATATCAACCACATAAATAACAGTAATTCATTTCACTTAGAAAATTATTCCATAACAGTAAAAATTTCTTTAATTTATAATCAACTGAAGTTATTTAAAAACATGATAGCCAAATACTCCAAGAATCTAATAAGATAAAATGTAATAACATCACAAAAATATCAATAATAAAAGTTAATAATTTTCTTTAGAACTTTTCCATAACAAATTCGTATTGCCTCCACTGGTGATACAAATCGTTTTTGACAGGCGTTTAAACTAGTTCAAAGATATACACCATGAAGAATACTGAACTCCAATACAGACTGAAAATACTGGTGAACAGAGAAACTGAACTCTGGATTAGTATAAACAGCAAAGTTATAGCTGCTGGTAAAATTTTTTATTCAGCAGAACACACGTTAATATGCCAAGCAAATACAAACAAAGAACTTCAGATCAATGATGGGGACTTGCACTGGATAGGAAGAAGAGTAATGGACCTAATGAGAAGTTCCTGACAGGTCTTCCTGAGAGAAGAAACTATGTGTAATGAATGTCTGGCCTGTTTGTCCCCAAGTGCACAAAACTAGTTATGTTCCAAACAGAGCAGATGCCTTAGCATGAAATTCAAATGTTCAGCCACTTTGGTTGACTACTGTACACAATTATTATTATTATTATTGCAGCTATGTCGATCCTTTTTTCAGGATGTAGCCTCTTTAAGTCTAATGAGCTATATATTAGATTTTAATTCTACATAGTTTTGTTGTAGTTCTTTCCAGGCTGATCGATCTTGAGCCACCCTCTTCCAGTTCATGCCTGTAACTCGACGTATATCCTTATCCCAGCAATCCGGGGGTCTTCCTCCTGCTCTTTTCAGGTTTCTCGGTATCCAATCCAGGAATACCGTAGTCCATCTTTCATCTCTTTTGCGAGCAATATGACCGGCCCATTGCCATTTTTGGGTCATGACTCTTTTTAAGATGTCTATTACTTTAGTTATTGAACAAATGTGCATGGCCCTTTTCCTGTCCCTTCTTGTAAACCCTAGCATTGCTCTTTCCATACTTCGCTGGGCAGTTTTCAGTTTTTGCTTCGTGTGACTATTTAGGGTCCAAGTCTGGCAGGTATATGTGAGGACCGGTAACACACATTGTTCAAATACCTAGTTTTTAAGATGTACTGGCATGTTAGATTTAAAAACTATGGAATTTCTTCCATACGCTCTCCAGCCCAGCTTTATCTGTCTGTAGATCTCAGGCTTTGAGTCGCCATTCATATTGATCAGTTGGCCAAGATAGATGTACTGGTCTATGGACTCAATACCAGAATCTTTCGTGTCTGCCTTGTCTTTATCTTTTTCTGCCCATTTGTTTTGCATGATTTTGCTTGCTGATATATTTATTTTAAGGCCCACTTCACTGCACACTGCCTCTAGTTCATTTATCAGTTCTTTGAGCTTTTCCAGACTGTTTGAGAGTAAAACTATATCATCAACGAATCTTAAGTTATTGAGACTTCTTCCATTTATTCTCAAACCTTGGTTTTGCCATTGGATTTTTGACATTGCCATCTCTAGGACTGATGTGAATAGCTTGGGGGATATAGTGTCTCCTTGTTTTACCCCTCTTTCTACTGGGGAACTCTTTGGTGGCTTCAGCGATGTTGACAAAGGCAGTGGAAGCTGTGTAGATGTTGTACAGTAAGTCGATATAGCCTGGATTCACTCCTTGTTATAAGGTGCTGAGTGATGGACTGAATCAAAAGCTTTTTCAAAATCGATAAAGACCAAACAGGGGGGCATCTGGTATTCATTTGCTTGACTTATTACTTCGTGGTTGACTTGGATGTGATCTACTGTGCTGAATTCTGACCTAAAGCTAGCCTGTTCAATTGGTTGCACTGTGTGCAAGGTGGGTTATTGATGACCTTTGTAAACACTTTGTATATGATAGGAAGGAGGCTGATGGAGAGGTAGTTTTAATATTGTAACGACTGCCTTTTTTATGTAGCAACACAATCATTGCTTTGTTCCAGCTGGATGGGATATTTCTCTCTTCGAGGCATTGTGAAAACACCTTAGCTAGGTGTCTGTAGGTTTCTTCTCCAGTCAATTGGAGTACGTCAATAGATAGGCCGTCACAACCACCAGCTGATCCTTTTTTCATTTTGTGCACTGCCCTTCTAACTTCAGATGGGAGGACTTCAGTAACTGGTGAGTCTGGGCTTCATGTCATTAAATGATTTTCATTTTGCTTGCTGTATAAGGAGTGATAGAAGTTCCTAATATGATCCAATACTGCCGTTTTGTCTGTAATACGTTCATTATCATCATCTAAAGCTATTATTTGTTTCTTTCCTATCATAAATCTTTGTTTTGCTTTCTTATAGCCTTTCTTGTTCTCTATAACTGATATGACCAGGTTTTCATTATATTTCTTGATGTCAGCTGTTATTTCTTTTCTAATGGCCTTGCACAGTTCAGCATATTCAATTAGGTTTTTTTCAGGTTTAACTTTCATTTTCCTTCGTTTATTCAGGAGAGTTTTTGTATCATTGCTAATTTTACTTAATTTGGTGGTTTTAACAGTTTGAAGGGTAACATATAAGTATGTACGTAGGAATTATGAAAAATTAGTGGTGATATAATATCCTTGGACCATAGATTTTATTATTGTGATTTAATATCGCAAAGAGTAGCTTGGATTGTTTTATGTCGTGATGTAGTAACAAGGAAAAAAGTGTTAAGCTGAAAGTGTATTAACGGAATGATAAATAAAGAAAATGGATATAAATGTAAGAATAAAAATTAATTGTAATAAATAATATTCTTACAAGTTCCTGCAATTTCTATGGCTAATGTGTTAATAGTTGAAGCTAAATCTCCATTGGCGGTGGTAGCTAGTTTCTCCGATAGAGTGCGTTGGAAAATGTCTTTTCAGTGAGATTGATTTTTATCTACTGATGTTTTATTGGTTCCTTTTATTAGCTTTCGCCTTTCCTGTTTTATGTAGATATTAAGTTTCACTTGGACCAGCCTGTGATCACTTCCGGCATTGAATTCATTTAGAACAGTGATGTCTTGAACAAAATGTCGGCTATTGGACGGAATTTAGTCTATTTCATTTTTAGTTTTACGATCTGGACTTCTCCATGTCCACTTTCGACTTTGATGTTTTTTAAAAAATGTGTTCATGGCATGCATTTTTGCGTGCTCTGCAAACTGCACAAGTCGTTCCCCTCTGTCATTCCTTGTTTGTATTCCGAACTTATCGACCATAGTGTCTCCTTGTTTCCTGGTGCCTACAATGGCATTGAAGTCTCCCATGATAATCTGGAAATTGCAGTCTTTGCCTCTGTCATGCAGTATCGTGACATCTTTGTAGAAAGACTCTACTTCATCATATGAGTGCGAGGATGTTGGAGCATATACCTGCAGTATTTGTATTTAGTAGCGATTTGATAGTTGTAACACTACTCTTGCTGCTCGATCTGAAATGCCTTCTATTAGTTTTACTTTATTTTTCACACTACGGTTTATCAGGAAGCCCACTCCATTTAGCTTTCCCAAGGAGTTTCCATAATGGTACAGGATGTGACCTGATTTAAGTTCGATACATTCTTCCTCTGGACGTCTAACCTCACTGAGGCCCACTATACTCCATTTGAATTTTTGGAGCACGTCTTCCAACTCTGTAAGTCGGGCTTCTCCTTTAAGAGACCTGCAGTTGTAAGTGCATATATGAATTATTTGCTGTTTTTCTATCGATTTTCTGGTTTGTTCTTTAGGAACTTTGACTGCTGACATTAATGTAGTCCCCTCCCGGAGAACCGAATGGGGGGCTGTTTTACCTCAGGATTGTTTTCCAATAATGCCGCTCATCATAGTTGCTTAAAGTGGTGAAGCATAATCGCCACGCTTGCTTCAGAACAGATTGTCGATTTCTTGAACAGCCGCCCACTTTGGTCAGACGCTGGGTGTAGCCGCTCAACTTGAGACAGACGCTACAATGGATGCACTCATATTAATCCCTGAGTGCTGGGCTGCCTCTTCCGCATCCCTTGCCGTACCGAAGTACTTCTTCTCCGCCAATTGATTCATTGAGGTCTCCACGTAACCCTGGTAAGGAGCCCTCACAAGGTGCTGCCAGCCAGGTCAAGGTTTTTTAAAGAGGTGTTACTCCTCTATCACTCCCCCTTAGTCCTGGCTTGTGACAGACTGAGCCTGGCTTCCCAATTCTATATATAGGCATACATACAATTAGGTAATTGATATAACTATATAGTATAGTGGAATCTAGTTAAATTTGTTATGTACCTATAGTACATCTAAGACAGTTACCCCAAATAAAAATAAAGGAAGGAGGAGAAGATAAGGTTTCAAATCGTTCCTTCTCTTTGCATAGCTATTATATACACTGATAAGAACAGAGGCCGAGTACATGTCTCCATCTGGGGTGCGTCAATGATTTTATGAGGCCCTGGCCTTGCAGTGCTGATATGTGTGTGTATGTCTTTTTTTTTTTTTTTGAACACGATTGTCATGTAAGCAGTGCCTTGATTCTTGTTGGCATAACACGGCATTACACCCTGTATATGGCGGCTAACTGAACTCATGAGGTTGGTGGAGTCTTTGAGAGTTATGTTTGTGATTTGTTTGTTTGTAAGCTAGAATTGGATAAATGTCTTTCGTATCATTTTCTTTCCTTCATTGCAGTGACTATTGCTCATGGTAACTTTCGCCATCTCTTGAGTGCAGTACCCCATGTGGGTTTTTGCTCTCCATCGGAGTGAACAATGGAAGCAGTGTGGAGATTCCTCTCAGTCACTGATGCAGCTGGATGTAACAAGTGTGATGTCACAGGTGCAATGTCCTCCAGTAAGTGCAGCCTATGTATAAACAAGTTGTTGTCATCTGTTGGCACAGTTTGTAACACTGATGCACAGCACACCAAGGCAACAACGACTCCAATGAACACAAACATCCAATGAGTGACGTCTTGAATATTGTTGCTTGTGATATCTCCAGGATATCACCATGTTTGAAGATGTTGCTCGAACTCTTGCACACTTTCCCCATGCATGCAAATCACAAATTATTGGTTCCTTAGGAATGTCCACAAAAATGAAATTATACTCCGGTATACCATTCATGTCATATTGACAACGGATAAGATGCTTGGGATATCGATGCATCTGTTTCATTATTGTTATGGCTTAAAGTCTTGTTGATATCAAGGTCATTAGAGGTGGGAAAGAGTGGGGACAAGGAATGGGAAGGAATTCAGCCATGACTTTTTAAAGAAAGCATCCTGGCATTTGCCTGGAGTGATATGGGGAAACCAAGGAAAACCCAAATCTGGATGGGGATTTGAAGCTGCATGCTTCCGAATGTGAGGCCAGAGTATTACCGCCCACGCACCATGCTCTGTATATAGATGTCAGTTTGTATGATTCTCTGTTAATGCAACAGCACTTTGGCACCATATACCCAACGGTTCTGGTGAAGTATTGGTTTCCCAGTCCCTGAGAGCAAGATGTCAACTGCCTAGCATAGAGCACAATGAGGCTCTCTGAAAAAGGGCTGATGTAAATCCTTTCATGGCTATGGATATTTTTTTACTTGCTGACGACATCCATTGGGAAGTTCAATGATAGTCTGCTACAGCTACGATTCACATGTACCATGTGTGTGAGTGAACATGAGAATATGAGGTGTGTAAATTAAGTAATTTTTACTTGAATAAAATTACAATTGAATATTGTCTCCTTCAAAGTAATTTCCTTGGGAAGATACTGAAATAGCCAGGTTACAGTCATTTGCATGTTGTTGAGTGTCCCAAAATAACGTACCTTAATATGAATTTTCAATCTCGGGAAGAGCAAAACATCATAAGGACTAGGTTAGGTGAGTAAGGAGGCTGAGGAGCCACAGGAATGTTTTTACTGGCCAAAAACCTGTTTACTGAAATTGCTGTGGGAAAAGGCACGTTGTCGTGATGTAGGATCCAATTGATTTTGATGTTTGCTCTCACACACGACTATTTTTTAGTCTTTTAAGAACCTCTAGTAAAAGTGTTGATTGACTATCTGATCTTGAGGCACAAACTCTCTGTGGGCAATTCCCTGGCAATCAAGGAAGCAAATCTGAATGCTTTTGATCTCCTACTTGCTCATTCTTGCTTTTTTTTTGGGGGGGGGGGCTTTCGAGAACCTGAAGTGTACCATTCGATGCTCTGGTGTCATACTCAAATATCCAACTCTTGTCACCAGTAATCACATGTTTCAACTTTTTTTTAACATTCTAAATCGATTCTAAAAATTCAAGGCACCTTTCCTTCCTGATGTATTTTGGTTCTTGCGAAAGGTTTTTTGGAACTATTTTCGAGCAGATCATTATCATCCCCAATTCATTGGTCAAAACCTAATGAACGTTGGTGTGACTAAAATTCAACTCTTCGCTGATTATTCTAACCATCAACTGGCAACCAGAATGTACAAGATCTTGGTTTCTGTTGACATTTTCTTTGGTTCTTGCAGTTGAAGGTCTTCCGCTGTGTGGTTCATTTTCCATCAATTATTTTCTTTTTGAAATGCCTTTAACCACTGAAAAACCTGGGCTCTTAACAAAGCACTATCTCCGTAGGCCTGCATAAGTTTGTTGCACTGTGCCCAAGTTTGAAACAAAACTTGATATCATGCCATTGCTCAAAATTCACGTAACTCATTTTTAAAACTCTACAAGAAAACTGGATTTGCAAGAAACAGTTAAATCATTTGATTGTTTGTTATTATGAGTTCAAACTCTTACTCAATACAAATCACATTTTTAAAATGATCTCTCCAAGTCCCACACTTGCAGTTTTTCCATATTGAGAGCTATATTGTAATTCTCATAACTTAAATTAAACACCTTGAAAATGTCTGCCTTGTCTTAAGTGTAATTGAATGTGACTTACCCGAGCATACCAATTATTGGCTTCATTTCTGATGAGATATTTTAAAGAGGATTGTATGTACTGGAAAACTTGATTTTCTTAGGAAGTCATAAAACTCAGTACAACTGAAAATAACAGTTCTTTACTAATCAAGACCAAAATAATGAAAGCTTGAAAGCTGGTAAAGAAACAGGCTTTAGGAAACAAGCTGCCCGACAACCTTGGATCACAGAAGAAATTTTGGAGTTGATGGATCAGGGGAGAAGGCACAAAAATGCTCTGGATGAAACAGGAAGAGAGCAATAGAGGCAATTTAGACATCAAATAAACAGGAAATGCAAAAAAAAAAAAAAAAAACAAACAAAAAAATTGCCAATGGGAAACCTCTTCTAATCTCAGAAGATAGGGCTAACCGATGGAAGGAATACACAGAGAAATTATATGATGGAGATGATTTGAATAACAGTGTATTGGAAAAAGAAGTTGATGTCGACATTGATGATTTAGGTGATCCTCTTTTGAGGACAGAATTTGATAGAGCTTTGAATGATTTGAAATCAAATAATGCAGTTGGAATAGATGAGATTGCTGCAGAACTTCTGAAATCCCTAGGAGAAGAAGGAATCCAAAGATTATTCAAATTTATAACGAAAAATTATGAAACAAGAGAGATTCCCGCTAATTTTAATAAAAGTGTCATCTTCACACTTCCGAAGAAAGCACAAGCTGACAGATGTGAGAATTATCACACTATAAGTCTAACATCACATGCTTCAAAACAAGTGACCAGAATAATATACAGAAGAATGGAAAGTGTAGTAGAAGGGATAGTAGGTGAAAATCAGTCTGGGTTTAGGAAAAACAACAGTACAAGAGAAGCGATTCAGGCCTTAAGATTAATATTTGAAGGGCAGATCAAGAAAAACAAAGATACTTTAATGGCATTTGATAATGTTAGGTGGGACAAGATTCTCAAAATTTTAAAGAAGTTGGGTCTAAAATACCGAGATAGAAGAATACTTTATAAGAATCAAATAGCTATAACAAAAGTAAAGAATCATGAGAGACACACATCATTTAAAATTGGTGTGGGGGGAAGGCTGTCGTCATTCCCCGTTAGTATTCAACTTGTATTTAGAAGAAGCAATAAAGAAAGTGAAAGAAAGGTTCAACTGTGGCAGAAGTGTTCAAGGAGAAAAAATCAGTATGCTATGATTTCCTGATTACATTGTCTTGTTAGCATAACAGGTTGAGGATTTTGGCAAGTAATATCATGAAAAAAATACTGTAGGAAAATTTTGGACTAAATATAAACCAAAGCAAGACAAAAACGATTAAATGTAGCAGAAATGATACCAATAATTAGGGCGAGCCTTTATACTAGGTGATGATTTGCACACTTTTGAAGAAACTCTGCATCTCTAGACGTGAAATTGAACATACTAATTCAAAATCAATTCTAGATGTGCCATCAGTAATTATTTTTGTAAAAAACATATAAATTTCAATAATTTCTATTACTTTTATTCGTGCATGCTGGGAGAATCTACAGGCGTCACCTGGTATGAGACAGCTATTGTCGAGAGTACAGCATGGCATATTGGAGTTGTGTTAATATGGTTTTGCTGTTTTTGCTTCCAAGTGTGTCCATGGAGAGGGACACGGTTTGAAGATGCTGTTGGCTTTAAGTGGAATTAAAGTGTGACGATTATATGCCACCATCAAGTGCATATGCAATACATATCACAGAAGATCCTAATGCTACAACTTACCACCGTAATGATAATGGTAGGATAATCGGATAAACTGTTCACCAAATGTGTAGTTCATGAGTTAGATATCGAACTGAGAACTTATTCTGCAGAAAAAGAGGGACATTAATTTAATTTTTATATTAAAGATTATCTATGGTTGTTGAATGTTCTTTGCAAATAAATCTGTGACTTCTGTAAATGTAACTGTAGCAGTTTGTAATTATACAAAGAAATCCTGCTCCCTCCATTAATTAGTCATTTAAACAACTATATAATTTTAATGATAAATTATGTAAAGTTTAATCAGTGCCAAAATTAAATAATTAAAGGAATGTGCAAACTTTAATCGAATATAACGTTGCCACAAACTGAACTATTAAGAGAAACTAAATTTATGATCCAGAAAGAGAAATATTAATTTGTTTTTTTGTATTAACGACGTCCACAACCCTAAGTAGCTGGTAAGGGAGCATGCATAAACCACGTAGCTCCATTTTGGCCTCCTGTGAACCCTCCCTTTCCCCCACGTAGCTTTTGCATCTCCACCCCCCCCTCCCCCCCCCCACGTAGCTTTTTTCCTTTTGATTCCAGAAGACATTTTGTACCTTGTTTCTCTTGACAGACTATTGTAAATTACATACGGAGATAATTAACTGAGGGAAATAAATATCCACATGCTGTTGTGAGTTCAGTTCCTCATTTTAACTGTGAACAATGTTATGAAAGGAAAGATAGGTGGCCTGGCTCGGAACCCCCCTCCCCCCACGTAGCCCAGCGTAGCCTTCCAGCCAAACCCTCCCCCCCCCCCCCCCCTTGGACCGAGCCACGTAGTTTTTGCACGGTCCCTAAACTGCATCTTCAGTTAATGCAATAGGAAATTTAACATTTCATATATCATTTCTAATTGACCCCAAAAAACACATTATTATTCCTGGTGAAATCAGTAGAATTATTAACCTGTATATTCTAGGATAGGGAAAATAAACAGTTACCCGTCACTTACCACAGATGAAGGCAGGAGGGCGAAACACGTAAAAACACAAAAACAAAAGAATTACACAATATTTCGACTGTTCAGTCTTACTCATGTAGGAGGCGAGACATATGGCAGGGGGAAAGATGTGGTCACATCCGAGCCCGCCACATGAATGAAGCACAGGCGGAAAACGCGTGGTAGTGGAAGAATTGTCGAGAGGGGGGGGGGAACAGGCTTGACCAGCGATAAAAGTGAAACAAATAAATATAATGTCTGTGTAGCTTAGTTCAAAAAGTTATAAATACATACAAAAAATAAAAAATAAAATAAATAAATAAAGAAGGGAAAAAAATATATATATATATAAAAAAAAAAAAATAACCGACTGTAAAATGAAATGAGAGATGGCAAGTGACAGGTTTAACGTAGGTTTAGGCCAGGGGTGTGTCTGGTGTCAAGGATATGTTGATAGGCTAGTTCCCATCTGCGGAGTTCTGAAGGGGTGGTGGTATTTGGAAAAACTCTAATAGCTCTGACTGTGAAACAGGTGTTGAGGTTGTTTGAATTATGGAAGTTCGCATGAATTGCCACGGGATGGTCTGGGTTGGAAGTATAAACTGTTTGCCTGTGGCCATTCATTCTGTAGGAAAGTTGTTGAGTGGTGAGACCAATGTAAGAGGCAGTGCAGTGGATGCAGGTGAGTTGGTAAATAAGGTGAGTGGTAGCACATGTGGCATGTCCAATTATTGGGAAAGATTTACCAACTCACCTGCATCCACTGCACTGCCTCTTACATTGGTCTCACCACTCAACAACTTTCCTACAGAATGAATGGCCACAGGCAAACAGTTTATACTTCCAACCCAGACCATCCCGTGGCAATTCATGCGAACTTCCATAATTCAAACAACCTCAACACCTGTTTCACAGTCAGAGCTATTAGAGTTTTTCCAAATACCACCACCCCTTCAGAACTCCGCAGATGGGAACTAGCCTATCAACATATCCTTGACACCAGACACACCCCTGGCCTAAACCTACGTTAAACCTGTCACTTGCCATCTCTCATTTCATTTTACAGTCGGTTATTTTTTTTTTTTTATATATATATATTTTTTTCCCTTCTTTATTTATTTATTTTATTTTTTGTATGTATTTATAACTTTTTGAACTAAGCTACACAGACATTATATTTATTTGTTTCACTTTTATCGCTGGTCAAGCCTGTTCCCCCCCCCCCCCTCTCGACAATTCTTCCACTACCACGCGTTTTCCGCCTGTGCTTCATTCATGTGGCGGGCTCGGATGTGACCACATCTTTCCCCCTGCCATATGTCTCGCCTCCTACATGAGTAAGACTGAACAGTCGAAATATTGTGTAATTCTTTTGTTTTTGTGTTTTTACGTGTTTCGCCCTCCTGCCTTCATCTGTGGTAAGTGACGGGTAACTGTTTATTTTCCCTATCCTATCTTATTTTCATTGCCTCGCGGCAGTTTCTTTGTTTCCTTTATCCAATTCTAACCTGTATATTCTGGAAGATACAAAAGCCTTAGCCTACATGTTCCACTCTACCTTCTCACTCTCTCTCTCTCTCTGTGCAGGTTTTGAAATTTTGTAAATTCTTGTACCCTACATAGAAAATTTAAGTCAACTTAGTCTTTGCTTTACTGCATCATGATACGGTGTGACTGGATCGCTGTTGCCTACATTCAGTCTTACCTGACTCATCCTTCTCCATTTTTGATTAATAGAAAATCTTCGATCAATTTGCATGTATACCTTGGGTGCCACAGTTGTATGTTTTTTGCCTCGCCCTTGTAACATTACATTTGGAGGGCTGAAGCTCAGAATAATATATCGACCTCTAAATGGTGGTTGCAGCTTCCTTGATCTTCCCATCTGTAGTGCCACGTCAGTTTACAGGACCCATCTCAGAGTTTAAACTCTTTTGGATACTTCCTCTGATCCTACATCACTCTGTTTTTTTTCCTTCCACTCCTGCAAGAACTTTCTCACCTATTCTTGATGAAATTGCATCTGATGCTTTTATGCCAACTACATTAGTATCATAATCACACTTCAGCAGTCTGGCTTTCTCTAGAACACTTCCAGTATGTTGGCCAGTCTCCATATGGTGGTCCGCAGAACCCTGGGGATCCGTGGAAGGGTCACAAGGGTTCCGTGTACCGTCCAAGAATTAAATAAAATATTCATTTAAAGGAGTCATAACCACGCCGTGAGAAGGGTTTCGTGGTACTGCTTCTGTTTGTGACGAATTACCGATGCGAGACTGGATTTTCAGCTTATACTTATAAAAATGGGGATCCGGCAAAAAAATGTATGATGCCTTCTGTGATTAATTTAATTTAAAGTGTGTAGATAGCTTTTGTTCCATCTTTGATTATTTGGTTAACAGCACCAGTAGTCAGTTGGTCTTCATTAACTGTCACGCAAGGAAGTGCCTTCTGTGTTTAATTTAATTTAAAGTGTGTGGATAGCTTTTGTTCCATATTTGCTTATTTGTTTAACAGCGCCAGTAGTCAGTTGGTCTTCAGCAACCGTCACGCGAGAAAGTGCCTTCTGTGTTTAATTTAATTTAAAGTGTGTAGATAGCTTTTGTTCCATCTTTGCTTATTTTTTTAAAAGCGCCAGTAGTCAGTTGGTCTTCAGCAACCATCACGAAAGGAAGTGCCTTCTGTGATTAATTTAAAGTGTGTAGATAGCTTTTGTTCCATATTTGCTTATTTGTTTAACAGCGCCAGTAGTCAGTTGGTCTTCAGCAACTGTCACGCGAGAAAGTGCCTTCTGTGTTTAATTTAATGTAAAGTGTGTAGATAGCTTTTGTTCCAACTTTGCTTATTTGGTTAACAGCGCCAGTAGTCAGTTGGTCTTCAGCAACTGTCGCGCGAGGAAGTGCCTTCTGTATTTAAAGTGTGTAGATAGTTTTTGTTCCATCTTTGCATATTTTTTTTACAGCGCCAGTAGTCAGTTGGTCTTCAGCAACCGTTACGTGAGGCACTGCCTTCTGTGTTTAATTTATTTTAAAGTGTGTAGATAGCTTTTGTTCCAACTTTGCTTATTTGGTTAACAGCGCCAGTAGTCTGTTGGTCTTCTGCAATTGTTACGCGAGGAAGTGCTTCGGTATTAATTTAGGTTTTTTTTTTAAAGTCGTCACTGGAGGTTGTTTGTAACTAGTGAACAGTTTATTTGTATCACTCGGTTAGTTCATCTTCGGTGTTAATTTAGTTTTAGTTTTTGTTTTTTTTAAGCCTTTACTAGCGGTTGTTTGTAAGTAGTGAACAGTTTATTTGTATCACTCAGTTAGTTCATCTTTCATCGTCTCCATAGTTTTTGTTTTTAAAGTAATATGTGTAGTGACTGTGATTGCTATGTGCAGATGCGGGCTGACGTGGCTGATCTTTGCTCTTTGCTAACAAAAGTTACAGGGCTGGAAGCTGCCGTAGGCGACTGCAGCAGATATGATATGAGTGGCCCCGATGAAGCTAGTGCTCTTGCAGGTTCTCCCCTACCTATCATCGTACCTGCAGTCCAGGCTGAGACTTTGGAATCTGTGCATTAGTCACCTGATGGTGTCTGGCATGTGGTTTCCGGAAGTCGACGCCGCATTCGGGGGCAGTCGTACAAGTCTGAATCCCAGGAGGACAAGCTTGTACCAATGTCCAATAGGTTTGATGTGTTGTCTGGTTCAGATCCACAATCGTCAAACTGTGAGTTGACAGCCACACCGTCCACAAGGTCTGAGCGACCACACAAGATGATTTTGGTGGTAGGTAGCTCCAACATTAGGCGTTTCATTGAGCCCCTTAGGGACATGGTGAATAGGTCAGGGATGAAGTCCTGTGTCCATTCATCGTGCATTCCGGGAAGTCTGATCCAAGATGTGGAACAGGCCTTCCCAGATGCCACTGAAGGGACGAAGTGTACCCAGCTGCAGATTGTAGCTCATGTCGGCACCAATGATGCTTGTTGCCTGGGGTTGGAGGTTATCCTTTCTTCTTTCCAGCGGCTTGCTCAAAGGTTGATGACCGCAAGATTTCGGCTGAGTTTACTATCTGCAGCATTGTTGATAGAACCGACTGTGGATCTCTGGTTCAGAGCCGAGTCGAGGGTCTAAACCAGAGACTGCGGCAATTCTGCGATAATCATGGATGCAGATTCCTAGATCGTCGCCCTGGGGTCGAGTCATGTAGGGTTCCCTTGGATAGATCAGGTGTGCACTACACACGTGAATCAGCTACACGAGAGTGCATTGGGGGATTTTTAGGCTGAGAGAGGCAGACCCGAAACTGGGATTACAGTTACAGGCAGCCCAATCAAATTCGGTACCATATGTTAGGAGTAGCGTAAATCAGTCTCGACCGTTAAAAGTACTTGTTATTAACCATAGAAGTGTTTGTAATAAGCAGCCTGAGCTTGAAAGTATTATTACAGAAGCAGATATTGTATTAGGTACTGAAAGCTGGTTAAAACCGGATATAAGTTAAGCACAAATTTTTAACGATAGCATGAATGTTTTCCGTAAGGATAGGTTGAATTCTAATGGAGGCGGTGTATTAATAGCTGTTAGTAAACACCTGTCGTGTAACGAAATAAATATCGATACGGCCTGTGAAATCCTATGGATAAGACTAAATGTAGCTAGCAAAAAAACTTGTAATAGCGTCTTTCTATCGTCCACCAGATGCAGATGTTACTATTGCTGAGGCCTTAAGAACTAACGTAAGTGATATAGATTGTCAATTTCCAGATCATGCAATAATACTAGGTAGTGACTTCAACTTTCCGTATATCGACTGGACTAATTACGCCCACGTCTGTGGGCAGCTGAATATATGTTGTACAGCTGATAATGAAGCAAGTACTGATAGCAGCAGTCATTTGTTAGTGGCCAATCCCTTTTGTATACCTAAGGCAAATGAGATTCATACCCACTGCTGCAATTAAGATTTCCTGAATTTACAAAATCAGCTCCACACTTTGATTTCCATTTAATCAACACTGACATCTGATCACAACCAACATTCCAAGTTAGATCATAACCTACATGAAAGAATCAAATAAAAGCTTTGGTAATACTTAAAAAAAAAATAATAATAAAAAAATGTGCACTTAAATCCATGCTGAAAGTTTGGAAATCATATTCTTTCCTAGCAGTCATTTCTGATGTAACTGCATATCAATCTCTTCTTCAGTCTATTTATCAGTTATATCTAAGAAATCAGATTGTAATTTTCAACCATATTTGTCATCCTCCTTTATAGACCCGTACTACTATCACATTTTTCCAGTCCTCTGAACAAATCTCATTTTAATGTCACTAAAATTTAATTGGAAACTAAAACAATATGGAAAGGTCAAAAAGCTGAATGTGCCCTTATTGCACATGCCTTTATTGGGCTGTTAACAATAATGTTTCATGTAACTTTAGTTTCTTATACTTCATATATTATATCATGATAAAATATAAGTATAACACAAAAAAACTTTTGAAAAACAAAGTAATAACTAAAACAAAGGGAATTATTTAAATGAAATTTATATTATTTGTTTCTCAAAGATAATATTTGGTATCAAAATAAAAAAAGGGTAGAGCATTTGTATACATGCCAAGACCCCTGCATTCATAGCAGTGGGTAATTTTTTTTTTTAAATTTACATATTGCTTTACGCCTCGTCGATGGATAAAGGTCATTAGAGGTGGGATGGTACTGGGGACAAGGAACGGGAAGGAATTCAGCCATGGCCTTTTTGAAGGAAGCATCCCGGCATTCCCCTGGAGTGATTTGGGGAAACCATGGAAAACCCAAATCAGGATGCTCGAACGGGGATTCGAACCCGTGTCCTCCCGAATGCAAGGCCAGAAAGTTAACTGTCCACCCACCATGCTTGGTGCAGTGGGTAAAAGCTAGTATTGAATAAAAAATTGAATCTAGTTCATCCAGCTCTCTAATGGTCATCCACACTACATTTCATGTCATAGCAAATACAATGGCATGCTATTGAATTTCGTTATTAAAGGTGTAGCAGATAGAATGATACAAAATTAAGTATTATGAAAAATACTCACACCATATGAAAAAAGAAGACATGAATAACAAAAGGTACAAGAAACACATGATGAGAGCAACATGCCTTCCATCACAAATTGTTTAATGGAAACTAAAGAAATATCATGAATTAAAATTAAAGCTTTAAAGCTGAATGTTAAAATTATTTTGTTTTATAATTTCTTTTAGTTACAACAGGTATTATTTCGTAATTGATGATGGGCTGCAACCTCATACCTAGAACAATTGTTTAACTACTGTTGAAATGATCTTGTAATAGTTCCTATATTCACTACAAATTACTCTTTGCAATATGGAGAATTATGTAACAAACTGAAAACATTCTTAGCAATGGGATAAAAAAGAAAAGAAATCCAGAGCACATTGTAATGCCTTTATAAGTATACTACCCTAACACAGTTACAAGAGCAGGGCCTGCGCTTGGATTCTTGGGCCCTGGCTAAGTGTTCTCAGCCCCTCTAGCTGGTCATTCAGGGCCCCCTTCGGCCAGCTGGCCTGGGGTACATTTGCCCTGCCAACCCCCCACCCCCTTGCTCCCCTACTGCAGGCCCTGTTCAAGAGTGAATCAAGGAATACTGAATCTTTGCACAGAGAGAACGCACAAAACAATTGAACACTTGATTCCCTCCAAGACCCTCTAGCTCTTTCTGAATATAGAAAGGAGAGACCTGTGGAACTGGTGTTTTTTTCTTTATTTTGGATGAGTTCGGAGGAACTAAAAGTCGAGAAACTTGGAGCCCCTGTGTCACGCCATCAAGCCCAATACAACAGGATTGAGACTGGTGTACATGGGTTTGCACGCTAGAGAGGATTTTGTCCTCTACCACATGGCTATAGAGAAACCCAAAATTTGTGTTTTTTTGGGGGAGTGTTATCACATTTTTGCCTCCAATTTTAGTAAGTGTGAATATATTAATTTCAATAGCCTTGCTAATATTAATTAGGATAAGCTTAGGCAAAAGAAATCCATATCTTACCAAAGCTGAAAGCAAGAGTATTACAGAGAAATAAAATGAGACAAACATAACTGGGGCACCATTCTATGTTTAAGTATTATCACTGTAATTTTTTTTTATAAATATATATTTCACTTATTTTCTCCTATTTGCTTCCAACCTTGCTTCCTTCAGTGCACCTACCATTATTTTCATATCGAGATTTTGATCAACAAAAAGAAATTGGAGCAACTATGAATAATTACTAGACATGCCATGCAAAATGCAGAGATGTCATATGTTTCGGAACACATCGTTCAATGCAAATTGCTGAGCATGAGACTCCACAACAGACAGCCTCCACATTTTCTCATGTTGACCCAGAGACATGGTCAATTATGATTGCAGTTAAAATGAGACTTTAAGACTGGACCGTGAATCAATGGAAACATGTCACCAGATTGGATGAATCATGTTTCTTGTTACACACGTTGAGGGTCATGTCAGGGTATGCTGTCTTCCATAAGAAAGGGTACTCAAAACAGGCACTGTTATACACCTGAGTGTTACTACCCATATTTCCACACCTTCTATCTATTTCGACATAAACCACCGCTCACCAGAGAAGATTATTTTTAACTGTTGTGTGACCGAGCGTGGTGGTGTAACGGATAGCGTTCTGGCCTCGCATTCGGGAGGACGGTGGTTCGAATCCCCGTCCGGGCATCCAGATTTGGGTTTTCCATGGTTTCCCCAAATCACTCCAGGTGAATGCCGGGATGCTTCCTTCAAAAGGCCATGGCCGAATTCCTTCCCATTCCTTGCCCCCATCCTTTCCCGTCTCTAAAGACCACGTTGTTAAAAAGGGACGTTAAACTGTTACAAAAAAAAAAAAAAAAAAAAAAAAAAAAAAACTGTTGTGTGATATCTTTGAGCTTTTATTCATGTTGACTTTTCCTCTATCAAGAGGCACTGACCAATGATATGAGCTTCCAATTAGCTGCCAGACACCATCATACAGCTACCTCACTCTATTGTTGATAAAGGGACAGACCTGGAAAATTCAGCGCTCAATGAGTGTACTTGTCTGTTGTGTTTCAACACCATCAACTTCAACTGTGGTAAGCTGTAATTATTCTCATATCCAAATCTTATATATTAGTTTTAGGTAATAGTGTAGGAAAGTGAAGTAGACTGGCTTCTGAAATATCTTTGAATACTTTCTATCATCATGAAAAATAATCTTAAAATTTCACTCCATCTAATTTCTTATCCTCCAAGTTAAATTAAAACAGAGATCCTACAATGCTCAAAAATCATCAATAATCACATTACCTCGTTACGTTAAAACACTTGCTGTTGCTGTCAAAGCTGCCTGAGTCTTTTCACGAAGTTCCATATGTCTTCTGCTAGTAAAGTTGGCTCTTCAAATGCAGCAAAATGTCCCCCCCTCTTCATGTGTGATACTTGAATCAAGTTATAAAACTTATCACGAAGCAATGACTCAGGTTGATACAACAATTCATTAGGGAAGAGAGCACAAGCTGTTGGAACAATAGTTGGTATGCTGAAAAATGAAAGGAGATTAAGGAGTGCAATGAAAAATTTCACTGCAGATACCTAAATACTTTGACAACTTGGTTAACGTGACACAAAATTCATAAGTTAAGGGAACAACAATGTAAGAAAGATTAAAAACAAAACTTTTCAACTCAAGCATTTAATCATGCAGAATAGTTAGAGATCTAACAGATTTCACTACATAGAATGGTTATGGCTCCAATCTGAAAAGTGTACGTAAATGGAGACTTTCCCGGCGTATTGATTCAATGAAAGTTTCTCGGGAGTCCAGCCGGATGGTGTCATAAAACGACGACGTTTCGACAACCTGCTCGGTTATCTTCATCAGGTCTATTCTTGATATTTCTTCTCAAAATCACAAAAACAGACTGGCTTCGCAATTAGTGCTTCACGCTCTGCGACCGTGATATTATTTCTTGGCGGCTTGGCTCTCTTCAAAACTCTACATGTCTCCCTCCGTATTTCTTCAGCTTCTTCGTTTGGTAAGCAGCGAACAGCCTGTTCCACCGAACAGATTATCTCCTTGGTTGGTATGTGCCTAGGGGCAGGAGCGAAATTCAGGCCTCTGGCCAGCACAGAAGTAGTGGCATCATCAAGACAAAAACCAGATAGGTTGACCACACAACGATCCGACACCACTGGTTTGCCTCTTTGTTCTGTTCCCGCCAATCGGTTAAATTTGGCGATATGTCTTGCTGTAGTTTTCGCAAGTTCCAGATTCATTTGAGCAGACGTAGCTGCGTCCACCCAGTCCCAAGAACAAGGCGAGAGTCTTGTCGACAGGTAAAGATGACAAGAAAACAAGGACCGAGCGTTGCGGTCCAACTCAAAGCGCGTATAACGGATGCGTTCCCGAAGAAGTGAGAGGCTGGCACGACGTAATATTTTCTTCGCGTTAATGCTGTCGATATGATGTTTCACAGTAGCGAAGAGAGGCACGATGTTACGGCTTCGGCACCTCAGAAGGAATGTCAAGGAGCTAAGCAGTCTAGCTTTCTTCTTGCGCAGTTTCTCAAACTGCCTAATATGTTGAAACATATCCTCCCCGTAAAGGTATCTGATATGTAAATGGAGACTTTCCCGGCGTATTGATTCAATGAAAGTTTCTCGGGAGTCCAGCCGGATGGTGTCATAAAACGACGACGTTTCGACAACCTGCTCGGTTATCTTCATCAGGTCTATTCTTGATATTTCTTCTCAAAATCACAAAAACAGACTGGCTTCGCTGCCTCCGAAATTCGAATGTCGTTTACAGAGGGTTGCCACGACGCCCAATCAGCGCGCTGGAACTGAGGGTATCAGTGTTGCGGACTGCGTATGGAGCCAAATGGTCACCCATCCAAGTGCTGGCCACGCTCACCGTTGCTTAACCGGTCTACCGCAAGCCGAGGGTATCAGCGTTGCGGACTGCGTATTGAGCCACACGCAGTCACCCATCCAAGCGCCCGCCACGTTCAACGTTGCTTAACCTGTAGACGTAAGTGCTGGCAAACTATGTCCATGGCGTCAGTTTGCTTCTATTTGGCCTTGTTGTGAAGATTTCTGTTTTATAAGACATAGATCTTTAATAATTGGTCTCCAGGCTTCACTTAAATACAGTCCACTGTCCCTATTGATATTATTATCGTTAAGTTTAATTTCTAATGCTTCCCGAATTACCGAGTCCCAGAACGAAGAGACTCTGGCCAGCACCACCGTTTCATCAAACACTATTTTATGTTGTTCATCGAACGCATGTTCGGCTATAGCGGACTTTTCTACTTGCACCAGTCTCAAGTGTCGTTTGTGCTCGGTGATACGCTCGGCGATGGTTCTGATCGTCTGTCCAATATAAACTTTGCCGCATTCGCAAGGTATTGAATAAATTCCAGGAATTCTTAAGCCCAAATCATTGGGCTTAAGAATTCCTGGAATTTATTCAATACCTTGCGAATGCGGCAAAGTTTATATTGGACAGACGATCAGAACCATCGCCGAGCGTATCACCGAGCACAAACGACACTTGAGACTGGTGCAAGTAGAAAAGTCCGCTATAGCCGAACATGCGTTCGATGAACAACATAAAATAGTGTTTGATGAAACGGTGGTGCTGGCCAGAGTCTCTTCGTTCTGGGACTCGGTAATTCGGGAAGCATTAGAAATTAAACTTAACGATAATAATATCAATAGGGACAGTGGACTGTATTTAAGTGAAGCCTGGAGACCAATTATTAAAGATCTATGTCTTATAAAACAGAAATCTTCACAACAAGGCCAAATAGAAGCAAACTGACGCCATGGACATAGTTTGCCAGCACTTACGTCTACAGGTTAAGCAACGTTGAACGTGGCGGGCGCTTGGATGGGTGACTGCGTGTGGCTCAATACGCAGTCCGCAACGCTGATACCCTCGGCTTGCGGTAGACCGGTTAAGCAACGGTGAGCGTGGCCAGCACTTGGATGGGTGACCATTTGGCTCCATACGCAGTCCGCAACACTGATACCCTCAGTTCCAGCGCGCTGATTGGGCGTCGTGGCAACCCTCTGTAAACGACATTCGAATTTCGGAGGCAGCGAAGCCAGTCTGTTTTTGTGATTTTGAGAAGAAATATCAAGAATAGACCTGATGAAGATAACCGAGCAGGTTGTCGAAACGTCGTCGTTTTATGACACCATCCGGCTGGACTCCCGAGAAACTTTCATTGAATCAATACGCCGGGAAAGTCTCCATTTACATATCAGATACCTTTACGGGGAGGATATGTTTCAACATATTAGGCAGTTTGAGAAACTGCGCAAGAAGAAAGCTAGACTGCTTAGCTCCTTGACATTCCTTCTGAGGTGCCGAAGCCGTAACATCGTGCCTCTCTTCGCTACTGTGAAACATCATATCGACAGCATTAACGCGAAGAAAATATTACGTCGTGCCAGCCTCTCACTTCTTCGGGAACGCATCCGTTATACGCGCTTTGAGTTGGACCGCAACGCTCGGTCCTTGTTTTCTTGTCATCTTTACCTGTCGACAAGACTCTCGCCTTGTTCTTGGGACTGGGTGGACGCAGCTACGTCTGCTCAAATGAATCTGGAACTTGCGAAAACTACAGCAAGACATATCGCCAAATTTAACCGATTGGCGGGAACAGAACAAAGAGGCAAACCAGTGGTGTCGGATCGTTGTGTGGTCAACCTATCTGGTTTTTGTCTTGATGATGCCACTACTTCTGTGCTGGCCAGAGGCCTGAATTTCGCTCCTGCCCCTAGGCACATACCAACCAAGGAGATAATCTGTTCGGTGGAACAGGCTGTTCGCTGCTTACCAAACGAAGAAGCTGAAGAAATACGGAGGGAGACATGTAGAGTTTTGAAGAGAGCCAAGCCGCCAAGAAATAATATCACGGTCGCAGAGCGTGAAGCACTAATTGCGAAGCCAGTCTGTTTTTGTGATTTTGAGAAGAAATATCAAGAATAGACCTGATGAAGATAACCGAGCAGGTTGTCGAAACGTCGTCGTTTTATGACACCATCCGGCTGGACTCCCGAGAAACTTTCATTGAAAAGTGTACATTTATACACAAATACAGGTTGTGGCTTGATAATTTACCTTTGGTTTTATTATTTCATATCAATGACTGTGACATCCCCTGCCTATTTGAATCTTAGATTGCACCAATACCTAGTGGTTTCATGTTTCCTATCGATCCTGCCACAGTATATCTAATTTTTGTCAGATTTATGCTATATCACAATTCAAAAATAAATGAAATGTACGAACAGATTCTTTCAGAAGACTTATATAAGAAGTTAGTTTGACTTATAAAATTTCATTAATTATTAACCTTGTGACATATATGCCACATATGACCAGCCCCCTCCCCCTTTTCCGCTCCTTATTAATTCTAATACTCATATTTTTAATGTTTGTCATATTTAAATCAATTTTTTGGCTTTCCTGTATTATTTACTTCAGTAATGATAAAGCATTGTTTGGGTTACTCAGGAAACAGATTGTTGTTGGCCGGCAAGAAGAGGTCCACTAACAAACGCACAGTACAGTCATCTCACAGTAACAGGCGTGAGAGTAGGCAGGAGTGAACAGTATGGCGCAGGTGGATACGTATGGGAGCTAAGGCTGCATGCCTTTGCTTGTATGAATGGGTAGAATGAGAGGTGCATTAGTTTGGCAGTTCATTTGAGGAAGTGGTTTATTTAGAGAAAAATACATTGTGAAGATTTTATTGTTTCTGGTTGATTGCAAGAAGTTACCAAATTAAATGGATGTTGTTGTTGTTGTTGTTGTTGTTATTGGTGTTTTAGGGCGCATCGACGTCGGGGTCATTAGCGCCCTAAAAATTAAATGGAATTAAGTGGATCTATGTATTATCAGTAGTAACAATAGTACCCATAATTGACATTGAGAAATAGAACAGTATCAGAAAGATATAAAAAAGTAATTACATTTGGAGAAGAGGAGAAGGAAGGAATAATCTGCTTATATGCTGAAGACAAGTAAAAGGCTGTCTGTCAGAAGCACAAACAGGGTTGTTTGCACTTGTCTTGCCATTGCTAGGATATTGTTGAGGAGAAGCAGTCAGATTGTAACCCGTGACTGGAAATGATGAAAAAACAATTATTTTGTTAGATAAAAGAGCACACACACAGTATCTTTCTTTCTTTCTTTGGAAAAAATTAAGAAGTTGTGATTGCAACCTACTTTTTCTTTTCTGCTCTACCTTTTTCTTTTTTGTATATAGTTACATTCCATTCACTGACCTTTAAGGATGAAACTAACAAAGATTTAATCTACTGCCACATAAATAAGATAATCAAAAATATTTTTCTTAGTTCACATTACCCATCTCTTAGAATAAAATGAAAGTTTTTAATGGGCTTTCAATTAACTTTGCTGTTAATGACAGCCCAGTTACCAGCTATAATACTGCAAGCTTTAAAAACATTTGTAAAAAATATATTAAAATTTTATGCAATTTTAAAGGCATATTAATTACATCTAAAAATATTCTTTACAGGCAATCAATCAATTAGAAGGTTTTGCAATAAGTGTTTGTACTACAGGCAGAGTGTTTGTGTTGTCATGTATGTTAAATGAGTAACTTCTGTGTGACAAATGAATTTTGTTTGTGGAATGTGTAGTTTATGAGAGAGCTTGGAGGCCATCCCAGCATTCACCTAAGTCAGCATTTCTCTATCATTTTCAATTAAAATGTCAAAAATAATTCTACATACCACTAACCTCTTGGGTCCATTTCTAAATATTTTTTTACATGTGTGTATAAATGCATGCTTAATTTTTATCAACCAAATGAATAATAATAAAAATTTCTGGTCATATTTTAGAGTTAATTCTTCCCTCACAAAAAAGAATGAAAGTATGCATAATGATTATACGAATATAACTAGTTTTATTATCTCTTAGCAGGGAAAGTAATTATTACTCTTTTCTATGAAAGTTACTGGTTTATTTCAAATAGATAACAATTTTTGGAATTTACCTATCAAGTGACAAAGACATCTGTGCTTTGTTAAAGCTTTCACTGTAAAGCCTTGCAGAAGTAGTGATCGACCCTGTTACCCAATAAATCATCACATTATCTAATAATTTGGTAAGAGAGAATTTCTTTTCCAAGCCTCCATCTGGTAATGGCTTCCAAGATGGATCAGTCCAAGTAGAAAACTTTTCCAGTATATAAGCAGCCAAACCCGCTGGAGAGTCTCTTAGTGCCACTCCTGTAATTAAAGTACAGATTCATAGCACCCAAGCACCTTTTGCTCATCAGAATTCCCCATAAGTGCCCAAATTTTTTCTAAGGCATATTTAATAACAGTAATTTTAGTAGAACAATAGTTTTCCATTATTATTACCTATCTCATCTAAAACAATATTATTACTGTATTAAAAGAAATAACTATCTGGCACCCTCCTGAACAAAAAATACTAAGCAATAAATACCTGATTAATAGTGAGCAATTACTCATACTTGCCCCAGATTTGATAACCGAAAAATATCAACAATTTTATATTCAAAACTAAAAATAAAAACTATTAAAATCAAAGAACTATTTTCACAGAATCTGAAGCTGATATTCAAATTTGAAACCAATGATATACACCAAGTAAAACTACTGATAAAACATTTACTTTCCTAACCTTGCAAACACTGACATAGCTTCCACCAAACAACAATGCCTTTACAGAATATGACAACCCCATTCCTATCTTATGAAAATGTCTGAAACCTTTAACTTGTATGAAATTTTAAAGTTAAGTTTAAGCACTGTTATTTTATCCAAGATCTACATAACTTGTGGATTCCAGCAGTAAAATAGTACTATATCATCAAATACAAATTCTCATATATTTGAAAAGGTTTCATTAATTCACTTCTTGGTAAACATAATTTTTTTTTTTTTTTTTTGCAAGTGTGTAGGAGTCAAAAGTAAATAGGTGCAATTTAGAGACTGCCATCACTCTAAATCTGTATTAAAATATAAAAATTAACACACAAACTTCAAGGTAAGAGAACATTACCTCAATGTTACCATATTCTTATAAATAGGACGTATCTTAGAAATGCTCATTTGTAATGTTTACATAACAAAGGAACATTAAAATAAAAGGCATTCAATTCAAGTTACTGCACTCTTTTTTTGGTATTTTCAGTTACCGAAAAGAGATGGGGGAGTTATTGCTTGGTGTAAATGAGACGAGATCTTATTATTGTGATACTTACTTCCACCAAGTTTGCTTGAATACTGATGCCAAAAATGAAGTTTACACACCTTAAGATTATATGCTCTCTCTACACTAGCTTATATGTAGAAAAATAGGAGAAAAAAAAATATAACATCACTAATTTTCTGTCTTGGTTAGTGAATTTGAAGTTCCAAGAACACAATATTGCACAATATTACAGGCAACTGCTTTATTATTTGAGAGGTTTGCAGATGCACATGATTGAAATCTTTCCACAAAAATGTACTAAAATACTTGCTGTTCAAATGGCAAGGGAAGATCATGAAATGAAAAGAGGAAGGAATTTCAATGAAACAATAAATAACTGGAAATGGCAATAAAGGAAATTTTTAAATGTATATAAAACAAGCATTTGCTTGCTGCTTCGCACATGTGACCCTTGGTGTTTGTAGAAATGCTGCACTCTTTGTTTTCTAGTACCAAATATTATCATGGAGAGACAAAAAATATATTACAGTTCTGTGTAGTTGAAGACTACGGATAAGACCTATTTAAAGATTGCAAATATAAATGTTTCCTAGTTATAAAAAAAAATGGGAAAAAATCTACGATGCCAATCAGTCCAGATTACAAATCCTTATGGTGAAGTACATACGAGTAGACACAACAATAAACAGCCGTAATTAAAGACAAGATTGGAAAACAGAATTATGCCAAGAAATATACATATATTTATTTCGTATGAGCCATCCATAGTTGAAATTCAGCCTATATTGAAATGAACACTGATGCTACTTGTTATTGTAATTGACAACAATCTATGATACCAAACCATTTACACTAAGTAACCTTCATTGGTGAAGTATAAACGGGGAAAAACAGCAATAAAATCTCACAAATAAAGACTTCATTTTGGTAGGAATAGAAAGCAGACATAACGCCAAGAAATATTTCTATTTTGTATAAACTGTTCACAGTTGAAATTTATCCTAGACCAGAATGAAAACTGATACTGCTGCTTTGTCTTAAGAGGTTGGCTGACATGCAAAATGCATTAGATTATTAAACGTCTTAGACAATTCAACAATTAATCATTGTTGCAACATGTTAACTATTGTCTTTCAATATTATACATAAAAAAATATTTGTGTGTCAATAATTCTTCCCTGTATGTCACATGAATGCAGTTTTTTCTCGAAGAATGAAGCCTGAGAAGCAGCTACAAGGAACATTCGAGGGTTGTCTGATATGTTTGGTAAATTTCTAGGAGATGGCACAACAATCAATTTGGTTATGTGATGCCAGGAAAGTTCCATTCTTTAAAACCCCCACCACGCCAAATTTTAGCTAGTAGTGAAACTTTGTTCATGTGCGGTAGTTGTTTGAAGAGGCCGATTTAGCAATTGCCACAAAGATGTACAAAAATAAATTATATGCAGTGATAAAACACTTTTATTTAAAGTAGCAGAATAGCAACGCAAATCAAAGCTCAGTCAGACGATATTCATGGGAACTCTGCTACTGCATTGAAGACTGTCTATTTCTGAATAAATGAATTTAAACATGGGCAAACCAGCACTGAAGATGGATCTTGCTCCAGATATCCAGTTAAGGTTACCACTTGTCATATCATGGGTAAAATCCATGGTTTGGCTATGAAAGATCGCAGAGTGAAGATGCGTAAGAGTGCTGAGGCTGTAGGCATCTCGATGGAATGAGTGCATAACATCCTACATTAAAAATTGTTTATGAAAAAGGTGTGTGCAAGATGGGTGCCACGATTGCTGATCTTCATTACAAATGCACACGAAAGGATTTCAATGCAGTATTTGACCACGATGAAGCACAATCCGCAGAATTTTTGGCATGAATTCATGACTGTAGACAAAATTGGATCCATCATTACACTCCTGAGTCAAAGTCTAATAAAAAGTGGGCCAAATAAGGTGAAGACTGTTTTGTCACTGGAAAGGTGATGGTCTCTATTTTTTTGGAATTCTCAAGTAATTGTTCTAATTGTTTACTTTCAAAAGGGTAAGGCAGTAACAAAAGAATACCATGCATTACTGGACTGTTTGAAAAAAGAACTGAAAAGAAAAAGTCCAAGATTGGCATGCAAAAAAGTGTTGTTCCACCAAGACAACATGTCAACCATTGCAATGGAAAAATTGCACAAATTGGGATACAGATTGATTCCCCATCCTCCCTATTCTCCAGATTTGGCTCTGTGTGACTTTTTGCTGTTTCCAATTTTGAAAATCTGGTTAATTGGAAAGAAATTCTCATTGAATGAGGAAGTAATCGTAGCCATCAATGAGTATTTTACAGGCTTTGAGAGAACCTTCTTCTTTGACGATATTAAAAAACTGGAACTCAAAGGATCAGATGTATCACTCACAATGAAAACTATGTTCAGATGATTTTTTTAAAAGTGTTTTACTTGCTTTTTTTTTAGCAGACTTATCAAACGACTGTCATAAACAGGCAACAATTGTATTTCTTGCATTACAACCTGTATGGAACTGCCCATATTTGAATGATTTTATTTGTTTGGTGCCAGCACTATTATAAGCGTAGCACCACAATTTGTTGGTGGTTTCTTATCTAACCCGATGAAACAAATCAAAAGTAAAGAATAAAAATTTTTAATGCCTCGCTTATTATTCGAGATATCAAACCACAAAAATCAGTCGTAGGTATAGTTCCTTGTGCTTTTGGTAATGTTTTTCTGCTGGTATAGGCTGTATTTCAAAACTACAAATGCTAGGAAGAAACAAAACAACTATATCCACCAAGTAGTTCCTTGTGTGGCTTTTGTAATTTTTTTTATGGACTAGACGACTTCTTAACCTAACCACCTCAATTTTGAGATAAGATAAGTCAAGAATTAGGCAAGATATCAAAAAAATTATATTCTTTACTTGGAGTTCTGGCTAAATGACAACAACATAAATAGGGACGGCGGGCTCTTTCTGAGTGAAGCCTGGAAACCTATCATTGGCGATCTCCAATGAGAGTGTAGCAGATCCTCACAAGCAAATGACTCCAGTCGGGCACCGCAGCGGACTGCGGAATAAGCCAGCAGTCACGGCCAATCAGAAGGGGACACACCAGCATCTCGGACCGCCATCACATCTGGGCGGGAAGGAGCAAGTGGCGCCAGTAGCGGCCGCAGTGGGCCGCTTATAAAGCCAACTCTCTTGACCAACCGGAGCAAGCAGGCCTTCCAGGTATAAAGGAGGTTCGACGGGTGGCCAAGCCAGTCGAGGCAGAGACAGTCAGCTGAGAATAACTACAAGATACCTGATGAAGACAGCAGAGTCAGCTGTCGAAACTTCGTGTTTTTACACCACCATCCGGCTGGACACCCGAGAAGATTTTGTTGCATCGATACACTAGGAAAGTCTCCACTCATACATCAGTTACCTTTATGGGGAGGTGATGTTCCACCAAGTAAGGTAGTTAGAGAAACAGCGCTAGAAGAAAGCAAGACTGCTCAGCTCCTTGACTTTTATTTTGAGGTGTCGAGGCAATGACATCGTGCCTCGTTTCGCTTCGGTGAAGCACCACATTGACAGCAGGGTCACAAAGAAAATATTATGTCAAGCCAGTCTCTCACTACTACGGGAACGAATCCACTTCACGCGGTTTGAACTCGAATACAACGCTCAGGAGTTGTTGTCTTGTCATTACAACTTGTCGACAAGGCTTTTTCCCGATTCCTGGAAGTGAGTGGACGTTGCAACATATGCGTGAATGAATCCAGAATGGGAGAAGACTACAGTGAGGCATATCACCAAATAAGACTGACTGGTGGGAAGTTGCCAGGGCGGAAAATCTGTTGTTTCCAGCCGCTCTGTGGTCAACCTCACCGGGATTCAGCTCGATGACACCGTTACCTCCATGCTGGCCAGGGGCCTGAATTTCGCTCCTGCCCCTAAGCAAATACCTACGAAGGAGATCGTCTGTGCGGTTGAACGGGCCATGCGCAGCCTTCCAGGAGAAGAAGCTGAAGAAGTACGACATGAGACCTGTCAGGTCTTGAAGAAGGCCAAGCCACCTAAAAACAACATCACAATGACAGAGCGTAAATCATTAAAGGATTTACACCGCAGAGATGACATAATCATTTCACCTGCAGATAAGGGAAACACGACTGCTCTATTTTACACGGTACAATAGGATGAGAAGGTGATGAGCCTCCTTGAAGATGCTTCTTTCATACCGTTGCACATCGACCCTACCACAAAAGTTGTAAGGAAGATGATGACTCATCAAGAAGGCTGAACTACCGGAAGAGGTGACCAGGAGAACCAAGCTACATGCCGCAAGACCACCGAGACTTTATGGATTGCCCAAGGTCCATAAGCAGGGTGTACCATTAACACCTATCGTCAGTGCCCATCGGGGCACTGACTTACCAGCTTGCCAAGTATCTGACACGCCTTCTGAGCCCCTTTGTGGGTCATTGCTGTCATCACGTCAGGAACTCGACGGAATTTATGAATACCATCCAGTCCTTAAAGGTTTCAAATACTGACATACTGGTCAGCTTTGATGTGTTATCGATCTTCACCCGCGTACCGGTAAGGGATGCACTTGACCTGATATGCCGCCATTTTGAACCGACCACCGCTGACTTCTCTGAACACGTTTTTACATCCACCTATTTCATGTATTGTGGGAGGTACTATGAACAATCCGACGGAGTGGCTATGGGGTTACCACACTCTCTCGTAGTAGCAAACCTCTACATGGAGGAATTTGAAGAGAGGGCACTAGAGAGTCCCACCCTCAAACCTTCTTGCTTCTACCGTTATGTTGAAGATACTTTCGCTGTGTGGCCACATGGCAGTGAAGCGTTGGAAGAATTCCTCCACCATCTCAACGGAATCCATCCTAATATACGCTTTCCATGGAAATAGAGAAGGACGGGTGCCTCCCATTCCTGGATATCCTGATAAAGCGGAAACCCGATGGTACTTTGCACACAGCGTATACCGCAAGCCTACCCACACTGAGTGCTACTTCGGTGCAGCCAGCTTCCATCATCCGGCACAATGCAACGCTGTACTGGCCACACTGGTACACAGAGCGAGAGCTATCTTCGACCATGAACACCTGCTGATAGAAATGAAACATCTTAAGACCGGCTATTCTTGGCGGCAGATAGAGGGTGCCTTTATTCAGAAGCCACCAAGACCACCATCAGAGCAAGAAGAAACACCAAAAACTCTTGCTTTTCTTCCATATGCGGGGAACACATTGGGAAAAATTGGAAGACTCCTGGGGCAGTATGGAATTAAAAGTATCTTCCAGCCTTCCGCCAAGATACGTGATATGCTACAGTTGGAAAAAGATGACTTAGGCTTGAGGACACCTGGGATATATCCCATACCGTGTGAATGCGGTAAAGTGTATATCGGTCACACCATCAGAATGATCGAAGAACGCCTTACTGAACACAAACGACACCTGAGGCTGATGCCACTGGACAAGTCTACGATAGCCAAGCATGCCTTCGACGAAGAACACAGGATAGAGTTTTGATAAAACAGCAGTACTGGCGAGGCCCTCTTCCTTCTGGGACTCGGTCATAAGTGAGGTGTTGGAGATCTGGCTAAATGACAACAACATAAATAGGGACGGCGGGCACTTTCTGAGCGAA
Source organism: Vandiemenella viatica (assembly GCA_031002005.1). Classification (NCBI taxonomy): domain Eukaryota; kingdom Metazoa; phylum Arthropoda; class Insecta; order Orthoptera; family Morabidae; genus Vandiemenella; species Vandiemenella viatica. The sequence continues at coordinate 294,212,683 of JARYHS010013630.1, forward strand.
GCCTCGAAACCTATCATTGGTGATCTCTGACGAGAGTGTAGTAGATCCTTACAAGCAAATGACACCAGTTGGGCACTGTAGTGGACCATGGAATAAGCCAGTGGTCACGGCTAATCAGAAGTGGACACACCAGCATCTCGGACCGCCAGCACATCCGGGCGGGAAGGAGCAAGTGGCCACAGTGGGCCAGGTATAAAGCCAACGCTTTTGACCAACGAGAGTGAGTGGGCCTTTGGGACCGCCAGCACATCCGGGCGGGAAGGAGCAAGTGGCCACAGTGGGCTAGGTATAAAGCCAACGCTCTTGACCAACCAGAGTGAGTGGGCCTTTGAGCTGAAGGTATAAAGGAGGTTCGATGGGTGGCCAAGCCAGTCGAGGCAGAGACAGTCAGCTGAGAACAACTACAAGATACCGATGAAGACATGAGAGTCAGCTGTCGAAACGTCGTGTTTTTTCACCACCATCCGGCTGGACACCCCAGGAGATTTTGTTGCATCGATATGTTGGGAAAGTCTCCACTCACACATAAATATATTTAAATGATATCACCCAAGAAACATGAATACAAATTTTCATTCCAAAAATACAATTCTGTCTGAGGTGGTTTACATTATGGGAACACCATCTGAATTAAGTTTTACAGCGTCTGGGCTGCATTTCAAAATAAGGTTGCTCCCCACTTAATAGTGTCAGTGAAAATTAATACTGCTAATGCAGTTTATGAATGGTTCATACTCAGTTAAAAAAAAAAATTGTAATTATTGTGTTTAAATGTATCTACACTAAGCACAAGGAAGTTTACCTTAAATTAAATCCATAATTAACTTATGCTTTCTGAAGTGCATCTATGAAGTAGTTGTTTTATTAACATATTCCATTTATTTTAACTTGCTGTATTGAACAGAAACTGGAGAATAACATAACAGAATGTGGAACATAGTATAGTAGCATGATCTTTAGCAGTTTTTGAAGTAAAAAGATATTTATGTAATTTAAATATTTCTTACGTGTATTAAGTTTAACTGATGTATTCCGTTATTTCTATTATTTTAAATTTTGGAGAACTGAATAAATAGCCAAAGTCAAGAAACAAAACAAAATCCCAAGAAAAGTAGTGTGATCCATGGTCCATCATTTTTCCGTATAGAAATGATTCTGATTACTTGCTCTATCCCTCGGTACATATAAGCCATTAGCTCTTCTGAAGATTTTGATCCAGACCATTAGCTTTAAAAATTTGATAACACCATCCAGATTGATGTAATTTTTGCCTGATACTAGTTAATACCCCTCAGACACACACAAAGCTTGATTACAGATTTATAACAGTATAGATAAGATAAGGAAAGTAAACCCAACACTTACAATAGATAAAAAATGCCGGGCTTTGATGAAAATGTTTAACATAATATTTCAGTGTTGAATCCTTGTCTTGCAAGAAGATGAGATATATGGCGAGATGACTGGATGTTTTCAGACACCCACACGTGAACTGTGAACCAAATTAACAAAGCAAGGGTGGCAAAAGTGGTAACAAAGGAAAATGGGGGGAGGGGGAGAAGAGAAAATAATCAATCAATAATTGAAATGTTATCACTACAAGAGGGTAAACACTAGAAATGATGATGTTAATATGAATGGAAAATATAAGAATTATAAATTGTATATATGTAAATAAATAAGTACTAGGTCTGCTGGAAGGGTTTATTGCAGGTTGAAGCCAGGGGAATGCCTGGTATCGTCGATGTGTTGGTAAGATAGTTCCGATCCACAGATTTTGTAGGAAGTTGTGGCTTAAGTAAAGAAACTGTTGATAGCCCTCACAGTAAAACAATTGTTTAAGTTGCTTAAATTGTGGGAACTGGCATAAGCTGCCACTGGATGGTCTAGGTTGTTGGTTTAAACTGTTTGCACGTAATCATTTGTTCTAATGGAAAGTTGGCTAGTCATTCGGTCTATATACAGGTATGAACTGGAACAGTGGAGGCAGGCTTTGCTATCAGATACAAAGCATTTTGGATGGGGTTTTCATATTTTTTGAGCTAATGGTCCGTATCAAAATCTGCGGAAATGACTACTGACTTATATGTACCGAGGGATGGAGGAAATAAATACATTTCTAGACATAAAATCAAGAGATGTGGACCACACTGTAATTGGGATGTTCACTCCTTGCACAAAAAACTCAAAAAAACTCACACTACTTAACTTAAAATTCTGTTTAATATTTTGACTTCAAATATTTAGTATTTCGGTTTTCTTGAATACAGTAAATAAATGGAATAACTGAATCAGATGTAATAATCGTTACTAATACTTCATTAACTGTAAAAATGCATTTGAAGCGTTTGACCACGGACAATACTGTTCTCTGGATTGTTTATATTTTATTCGTCTTTGGTCACATATTCCCGGTTTCATGTATTCTGATAAGTATAATTAAAAGGAAAGCATTACTCAAACCACTACACAGTATATTAACTCTTCAATAAGAGTAACAGAAGTGTAATATTCATGGTAAGTAATTTTGTACTTAACATAGATAGTACAGGATTTTCACTATGCCGTATCGCCGCAATTTGAAAGTGGTAAACAATTATACCATTTAGCGGTAGTTCTCGAGTTATCGGAAGTCAAAATCAGTTATAGGTACAGTTCCTTGTGCCTTTCGCGATGTTTTTAATCTGCTCCAGGCCGCATTTCAACCTAACTATAAGAATAAACTCTACATGGCGATACAGCAATATATTATTCCGCGTGTTTTAGTACTCTTGCAGTTCAAACTGAAGTTGTATTTTGAAATTAATTCATATAATTTATGCTGGGCGTACTTTGAACCCTAAAATCCTGTCATTACAAAAAATGTATTTAGCGATAAATTTCATGCGGTTAAGTGTATCTGCATTGCTTGATTTTGATGCAGCAATATCAGTATGATTGTGGTCAGGTCGAAATGCAACCTGACCAAGAATGTTCTTGGAACAACAAAAAGCACGAGGCATTCAATTATTGTTAATAATTAATAAGCTGCTTTAATGACTGCAATGTTAGTGATGAAGTGTATCACCAAACAAACCAACCGCTGTGCATGTCCACCCTATATTTCCGTGTGACAATGGCGACATATTTTTTTTTCCGGTTCAGGCCATATTTCACTCTTACCATTTCAATTTGAGATATGATGAAGAATGATGGCTAGAAGTTCGGGTGGATACGTAGAAGTTATAACCAAAAAATACATTTTATTACCTACGGCATACATATATGGCATACGAAAACTGGACAGCAATTTTAGATTCGTTGTTGTAAATGCCGTCATTGGATGCAAAGATATTTTTATAAATCGCCGTTGAATGCATGGAGCAAAGAAAAGAGAGGAGACCACGTAAGGGACCTTCTCCATACAGCCACGTGACGCCGAGTGGAGAGCGGTGGGGTAGGAGGTCGCCATATTGGTAGGGTCAAGAAACACAAGGAATGTATACAAAACGGAAAAATTTCTTCGTTTTTAATCATCGCATTACTAAAAAATGAAGTCTTATGGAGTCACATTTATAAATACCCTAATTGATATAACCTACAAACATTAGAATTTAAGAAAAACAGACCAATGTTTTGAACTCAAGAAGATGGCAGCTCCAGAGACAAGCTGCTTCACAGTTTAAGCGACACCTGGTCTCCCCTCTATTCCTACCTCCATGGTTGAAAGTACTGTTAACTATCACAGACGGTAACTTTCGTGTCGCCTTTATGTCTAAGGTACATTTGTTTTTGCATTTATAGGCAGTTTCTATCCTCTGGAAAATGTGTCTCAAATTTCTGACCAAGAGGACAACAGATTCTCAGTACGTCCTTATTCGACCTGTAAGGAACCAGGCGATACCGGGGTTGAGTATCGCCTAAGTGCCTTAACTTAAACTCTTGATAGCACCTCACTGTTCGATGAAAACTTACTGAATCTGTTAATTTGCTTTGACCATGTCGCCAGGATATTCAACTAGAATGCTTAAGGTCACCACAATATTTGATGACCCCAAATATTGAAAAGGTAGTACAATAGTTACGGAAATAAAACAGTTCACTTTCCCAAAAATTCTTCAAGTTTATTTAAAATGAAATCCAAAGTTCAAACAGCATTCTGACAGTTGATTTGGCATATCGAACAATCGTTCCAAAAGTTTGCAGATTGTGGAGAGAAGATTAGACCGACCGACCCCTGATGAAGATCACAAGTTCATGTTAAGAAAACAAAAGCCGCGCCCAAAGCCAAAGTTCCATGATGGCCGACCTGGTGGTACCAACCCAAAACTTGAGCTACCAACCTCACCCGCGCACACGCACCTAGCACGTCATGCTAGCACAGCTTCCAGACCCGAAAAGATGTCGTCTCAACATGGCGTCATGTTATATACCCTCGCTGACGTCAGAGCCAAAACACAACTTTCCGCTAACACTTAAAAAATTTAGTTCGGAAATATCTCAGTAACTAAACAATTATCCGAAACTTAGAGTGTGACAGTGTTTATACTTTCTTAATAGTGAAATAATGGATATTTAGTGATTAACTTTAAGTGTCTGGTTTTAAAAGTATTAGCATAAGAGTGAACTATTTTCCTACCCTGGGGAATTACTATTGTTCGAGAAGCTTCTTTATTTCGTCATTTTTATATAACTACAATTTACACAATAATATTATTATCACCGTGTTCTACCAAAATTCCTGAGTTTATTGGTGTAATTTTTATCAAGATTGGTGCACGGATAGTTTAATTACAAGGTGTGTAAGATTTACTAAAAATGTTATTTCAGATTTAATTTAATAACTTTGTTTCTATTACTTTTATCCGAAATATAAAATTACCAAGAGATTCTCTGAATTAAATTACGCATTCTGAAAGTTATCTCGTCTCTGTATCTGCTTGTAAACAGCTGTAAATAATTTCGAAACTATGCACGTGCTTGCAATGAGAAATAAATTTTAAGATCTCTATAGAATCGGTTCTATTAAGTGGAATTACTTGAAATTATTATATGTGATATTAGATTTTTAGGTCTTCCCGGAAATCTACTTTTTTATTTCGAAAGTTCTTTAGGATTTTGAGACAAAAATTGTTAAAAGTGCATCTGACGAAGTATTAAAAATTGATTTAAGTTATTTAAACGTTCAGAAACTACGAAATTTTAGTGAAATTATATTTTAATTGAGTTATTACTTCATTAAAACTACTTTATTTTGTTCGAAAGTGTGTAAAAACAGTGAAATGCCAAATATTAGGAATTGCTTGTGTGCTGAACTGGATTATTTTGGATTATCATATTTAAGATTAGTAAAAGGTGTTAATATTATTACAGAAAATTAATTTAGTTGGTTTATTAAATATTGAGTTACTTTCTTGCTCGTAAATCAGTTTAAAAATGACAAAATACTTCCAAAGTAGAAGCTCATAATTCCAAAGTTGTATTATTAATGATTATTTAATTTTCGGTTGGTTTAAAGTTTATTTATTATTATACAAAGTTTATATCCGGCATTTAGCAACTACTAATAGTCTTTACTGCATTCAAATTGGTTTAGAAACTGTGAAGTTAACTTATAGCAAAATTTATTATTTGAAATTGACTATGAGTGATTTAACCTATTTCCTCCCAAACTAATGTTTTCTTTCTGTTATAGAAGGTTTACTTTAGGGCTTTTATTTACTTTTGAATACTTTTACAGTTCCTAAAAGGGTTTATTTAGTTTGTTTGATTACTGTATCTTCATGCTATATAAAGCTTCACTCCCATAACCTATACATGAAATGAAACTATCTTTTCCTACAGAGTAAGCTTTTCCTCCTAATACCTAAAGGTGAGAGGCTAGAATTTGCTAAAATTCTAAGATGCTTACAGACCGTTAGTGATAATGTTTCATGTAGCTGTAATTTCTTACTTTTCATATATTATATTGTGTTATGATATAAGCATTACAAAAATTTTCGAATTATAGTATGAAAACTGAATCTAAGGTAGTAACTAAAAGAAATGAAAATCTTTAAATGAAATATATATTTTTAGCTTCTCAAGTTAATATTTTATACTAACCAGAAAAGCTCAAGAGTATTTATATGCATGCCAAGACCTGCGTGTGTGAAGCAATGGGTAAAAGCTAGTTTCATATAATCTCTTTTTTGTTTTCAAACTGTTCTACCGCTATCGCCACTCATTTACAATGGTTTTCAAAGTCTATCTTTTTGAAAGCATCCAGACCCAGAATTTCAGTTTCTTTAGTATTGTTTCCATTACATAGTCAATAAAATGCTGCTATTTTTTTTATTATTATCAGGTCTAAAGGACATATGCAGGGAATGACATAAGAGCAACAGTTTGGGCAATTCCAAATTCTCTAGTAACGTGCAAGAGGTTCCTCAATATATAATTATAATGCCCCTAGCAGATTTCACCTATCTCAACTCGTACACTGATGTGCCTGCACTATAACTTGTAAAACCTATTGTAATTGAGCCATTGTAGTGGACCAAGGCTTTATAGGTATTTATTGGAAGTTACAGATTTTTTACAGAGAATTATAGAGAGCTAGGTCACTTGTGACAGATATGGTAAACAGTTGAGCCAGGAACAATGTGTAATCTTGTGAGGCAATGAACTGGATAGTAGGCCAAGACACTCAGCAGTTTCATGCAATCAATGACGCAATGGGGTCAGAATGACTGCATTAAGGAGCTACAGAATTTGATAGTTATCATCCTCTCCTAGGAAAATGTAGTGGGGAAAGATGAACAAAATGCAGTTACAACGACAGAGCAGGGGTCGAACTGGATGGCCGAAGCAGCAGCAGCGATCAAGAATGGTCTTCAGTGGCAAGCGGTGCCCATGAGCAACGACACTGGTAGCAGCCTTGGCGATTGAGACATCATGCTGTCACCCTAATTACAGGTGGTATTGAACCCTCTTAGACATCAATAGCTAACTGGGGATGGTATAGCCCAGGTATGGGCAACCTTTGCTGAGCTGAGGGCATAATTTTGGAACTTAATCAGGTCGCAGGCTGTAGGTAAGAAATAAGTACGTAGTAATGAATAAAAAGGCAATAAAAATTCACATATTTTTTTTATTTATTTATTGGAATTACAATTATTGGAACATACAAAAGCAAATTAACAATAACAGATTGAATAATCAAATGAAAATTAATGAGAGACTTGAGTTTGAAGCTCAGAAACAAGATGATTGATATTGGGGACAATATCACTAGTACATAGGGGCAAAGTGTTTTCTAAATTAACATCTGTAAGCCGAGTACAATGCTTATTTTTATTAATTTTCTTGAATGAAAAAAGCTGCTCACATTTATACGTGCTTCCGAATGTGCACATTATTTTTCTCGAGAAAAGTCTCAGCTGTGGATATTTTCCTCAGAAAGGTATGTTCTGTAAAATTCGTTTAGTTCCACATCATCAAATTTAGACTTCAAATATGAGACTTCTTGAAGCTCGAAAACTCCAGTTGTATATATCCAGTTGTATATATCTTCCACATTACACTTAAATGGATTTGTAAAAATATTGAAAGTGCTATCATATTCTTAAAATCAGAAAGCCGATCAGTGAATTACTCTGACAGTAGTTTCAGTTCTATAGCATAGCAACAGTATTCAATGTTTTCGTGAGTGGATAATGTTGAAAATGAAAATAGTTTTTCTTCTCATTTGTGTTTCCCACAAGCGAATTTTGTTTTGAAAAGCTTTAAGAAGGTTGTACAGCTGATTTACCAATTGCCCTTGTTTTTGAAGCTTCAAGTTCAGGTCGTTTAAGTGTCCTGTGATATCTACCTGGAATGCCAAGTCACAAAGCCATGTTGGATCACAAATTTGCAGCAATGATTTCTCTTTCATTTCCATAAAATCAGCTATTTCTTTTCTAAGGTCATAAAATATTTTTAGCATTTTACCTTTGCTTAGCCACCTTACTTCGCAATAGTATGTCACATCATTGTGTTTTGAAGAGAGTTCATCCAAAAATGCTTTAAACTGGTGATGGTTAAGACCGCGGGATCTAATGAAATTGATGATATTTACTACCACATCCATAATGGTCGTCAGTCAAATGGACTTAGCACAAGTTTTGTTGGTGAATAATGCAATGCAGAATTATAAAATCACATTCTTGCACATTCATAGTGGTTGTGCTCTTTCCTTCAGAATTGCGATAAAAACTTTTCGTGAACCGACCATTGAAGGTGCACCATCTGTGTACACTCCAACTAATTTAAACCACTGCAAACCATACTGCTCAAAAGTACTTTGCACCTCGGCAAAAATATCTTTTCCAGTAGTGGTCCCTTGTAGCGGCCGTAAAGCCAGTAATTCCTCTGTCACTACCAATTCTTCATTAACACCTCGTATAAAAATAGCTAACTGGGCTGTGTCAGATAAATCTGTACTCTCATCCAAAGCAATCGAAAATGCTTTGAAACCAGCAAATCTATCAGTCAATATTGTTTTGATATCACTAGCCGTTATATCTATACGTCAAACAACAGTACATCACGATAAGCTCACTTTCTCAAACTCTTTCTTCTCTTCTGGGCACAAAAGTTCTGCAACATCTTCTTTAACAAACTCTTCCTCAGAAAATTACTTCGATGTTTACACTATTTTGGAACTAACTATAAAACTAGCTTTAACAATGTCTAGATTTGATTTTTGTGAATGGAAAATTTGTTGCTGTATCCCTAAATCGGTAACGAGTTTTTTTAATTTTATCCTTTCTTAACTGGCCCGTAAGTAAATTATATTGAGTGAAATGCTTGCTGGAGTAACACTGCTTCATATTGTATTCTTTTGAAAAAAAAATAAATAAATTGTTTCACTGCACAACAAACATGATAAAAAATATTAATCAGTCCATTTTTTTTGGAACTGACGACATTTTATGTCCACTTTCCGCTTTTTTAAACCAGACATCTTGATAGATTGTAGACAGGTGCGCTGAGTGGTTTATATATTACCCGCAATAAGCAACTTGAATACTCTCGATTGTATGCGATGTGAGCGGTCAGAGTTGACTGTTATGAATAATAGTCCGGTGGCTTCCTGAATGTTTATCTGCTTGTCTCTTTCTAACGACTATTTCTGACTCGATATGTGGTGTTCCACTGTGTATGCTTAATAATATTATTTATCGATTTTAATCTTTACGATTTGACTAAATACAGAATTTTTTTTTGTGCATTATTTGAAATTTCTGAAACCTCACGGGCCGTATTGAAGCCGGTGGAAGGCCGGATCCGGCCCGGAGGTTGCCCATATATGGTATAGCCTATGGGAAGTTAAGGGAGTTTGTTGGTCTCTGGCATTAGTTGCATAGCTAAAACTGACCTGGCTGGAATAAGGAAATGGTCAGCCTAGTGGGTTGTTAATTGGTTATGATGTACATAAATGGATACATTTAAATACTTGTACATAACCAGCTGGTGTATTGTTTACGCATTCTATTATGCACATGACAGTAGGTTTTCCTATCCACACATAAGTTCTCCTCTTGGTGATGGCAGAGCAAAAAACAGTAGCTGCTCCACCACAGTAGGATCAAAATTGGATTGTCAGGTTTGACATCAGCCAGCACGAGGAAGTGTTGGGAGTGAGGGTAGGCGTAATACTCCAGCAGGCTTGCGACTAATGAGAATAAAATAGAGAGCAAGAGAAACAAGGCAGAAAATACCACCCAAAATACAGTGTTAAGAAACATATAGCAAACAGAATCGGCAATGCATTTGACACAGCAGTAAGCAAAATTGTCGAGCAGAATCAGCGAAACAACAGGAGTTTGATAAAAATTCTTCCCCCGGGTTCTGCCGGATAAGTTCCATGCTTCAACAAGAAAAGACCACCATCTATGTTGATGCTCTTGCTCAATCTAATCTCCAGTGATTATCTAATTATAGGATCCCAGGAATACTTGGTCCGGGCCAGTACTTCAGTTATGTTGAAGTTTATTACGTGGAAATTTTCTACAGCATGTTCGACAAATGCGGACTTTTCGAGCTGTAGTAACCGCAGATGTCGCTGGTGCTCGATGCAGCGTTCCTCAACAGTTCTGATTGCCCGATGTATACTTTGCCACATTCACATGGGATTGAGTAAACTCCTGGCACTCGAAAGCCAAGATTGTCCTTCCCAATGTGCAACATATGTCAAGTCTGCATTTCAACAAGACTGAAGTACTGCCTTGTACCATGTATTTTGGGGATTCTATAATTAGATAATCACTTGGGATTAGATTGAGTACCAACAACAAGAAAGATAGTAGTCTTTTCTTGAGAAAAGTACGGAAGCCCATCATCAGCGCGATAGACGTGTGCTGGAAGAGAGCCGATATGCAGCCATCCGTTGCGGGCCTCCTATGAGACCTAGACAATGCAGCAGCCAATGGGAGAGCAGCTTTTGTAGTGGACCTCATATGCGTCTGCTGACCAAAGCGTATTTATATGAGCCAGGACTGCAAGGCATACGCAGTCGGTGATGTGTCGTCGCAGTAGCAATTTCGACTTTCAGTTCACCTGATAAAGAAAGTGGAGGAAGCTGTCGAAACATCGCGTACGGAAGAACACCTGGGAAGAATTTTTATCAGCAGTGTATAGGAGGTTAACAGCAATAAGGAGACTATGCACTACGCAAGATGGCAGCGGGTCATTAGGAATGTGAGTAGCAAGCATTTGTCACCATGCCCACCACTGAGGGGAAAAGTGAGACCTCTGAAGAAGGAGGTGTAGAGAAATCACAGGTGAGTTTATCAGAAGCATTAATGTTAATTCTTTTTGTTGCAGGAAAGGAGCCTTATAGGAATTTCGGGATAATTGTGATACGGCATTCAGTCTGGTGGATGCGGAGGTTTATGAGATCCTGTTGAGATTTGTAAAGACCTGTATCGGAGGGCAAGCTAGGCAACAGATTCTAGTGCGTGAGCAGGTCAAAGATTGGGAAGAGTTGGGAGCAGTGTTAGTAGAAAACTATAGATCCAAACGCATAGTTGATCACTACACAGTAAGTATGATTGCAAGCCAGCAGAGAGGAGGAGAATCAGTTGGAGAATGGGCTAATCGGTTGGATGGAATAGTGCATGAATTCCGGGAATCAACCAAGAGAGAATTGAAAGGAAATGAATTAACAGGAGCTTTGAAATTAATCCACAATCTCACTTTCATGGTGTTTGAGCAAGTATTAGTAGACGAGATAATCATTGCGGTGCTCAGATTAAGAGGAATGGAACTATCATTAACTGAAGTGGTAGAAATTTCCATAGTTGAAGAAGCCATAATTATGTCGGCAAAAGAAAAACAGCAGCACCTAAAAGGTGACTGAAGGAAGCATGCAGAAATGAGTAGAGAAGGAATAAATAAATTTTTGAATGCAGTTAGCTGAAGATCGGAGCAAATTGTCAGTTCTGTGGAAAGATGAGACACAATGCAAGACAGTGTACAGAGGTGTCAGCTATATGAGGAATTGCTACAATAGCTATATTGAGGTATTATCTTTGTTGGAAAGGAGGCCATGATGCAAATTAGTTCCAAGGTGATGTAAGAATGTGAGAAGTCACTCCACAGCAGGAAAAACAAAGTTAGAGTGTGAAGAAAGCAAATACAGCACAATTGAGATTCTTTTTCTCTCACGAGCACAGGTGCCACTTCTCAGATCAGAGTGTGTAAGAGGAAACCAACATTATAAAATGACGAATGTCTCAGAATCACAGGAATCATGGGCAGAAACATTCCCACAGAGGGCAGGATAGTATGTTACGTTGAAGGATGGAAAGGAGTTGAGAATGAGGCAGCAGATATATGTGGTTTCAGCAGGGGTGGATGTCCTGTACAACGATGTAATCAGAAGAGACTGGATAAAGAAGTAGAAGGCCATAATAGATTACGGGAAAGCGGTTGTGTGCATATAGGGATACGTGATTAAATTGAAGAGTGAAGAAGAAGCAACGCTAGTTACCCCAAGTATAGCAGTGGAAGAATACGGTGAACAAAAGTGGAAGGAGACATGTTGTCATATATGGACACGGTGGAATACAAAATACAAATTAGCCCAGAAGATGTCAGGAAGAAAGAAAATGAGAGTTGGGATAAAATACCCAAGAAGCAATTGTAGGATCTTCAGGGAGACATTAAAAAGTTGTCGCAAGAAGAAATAATAAAAGCAGCGGAGTTCATTATTATTGTTAAGGCTTAGCAAACTGGCGACCTTTTTTTTTTTAGCTCTACAGTCGTTTAAGGGGTCCCTGAGACACAGAAAGCCCATCACTAAGGGCCCTCTCACTGTTCAGGGGGCCCCTAAGGGCAACTCAAAGGGAAGCAAAAAAAAAGGTCGCCAATCTGGCCTGAGAGCCCCAAAATAATTTTTTTGCACAGGGGCCCTTCTTGACCTAGCTATGCCACTGATTGTTAATAAAGGATTTGTAGAAAGCAGAGTTCACCATTGCTAGTAGGGAATGTCAAGAAAGAAAGTGAAGAGGTGTCAAAAAAGGAAATAGTAAAAGGTATCAGGAGCAAGTGGAAATCACCATTTGTAATGATTATGAAGGAACCGAAAGAAGCAGAGGAGAAGAGAAGAAAAGAAAGAAGAAGTGAGTGGAATTGGCCATCACTAATGGTTATGAACGAAATGGAGGATTGGAAGAAAGAAGGTGAAGAGTTACTGTGAGAAGAAATAATGAGAAGAGACAGGAGCTACAGAAATCTGAAGGATATGAAATTAAATAAAGAGGTACCATTGCCAGGGAAAACGGATATATTTGATAAATACAGTAGAAGCAATTACAGTGAGCACTGCAAGGGAAAAGGAATCAACTCACTGTAATGCAAGCAATACGCGCAAAGCTGTTTTACTAATGAGAGCAAAGAAAGTGGTTACATCAGGAGGGCATACACAGACAGTAGTGTGAGTGCAAAGCAATTTCACAGGAGGTGCGTGGGAGACATGTATATCAGGCGTTGTCTTAGGTCAGGAACCCTGACTCACATGTTACGCAGATGTGAGGAAAACAATACGATTGCTTATTGCGGTGGAGATGCAAGTTCAATAGGCAAGCTAACAGCAGGGAATATTGAACCACATTTAATATGTCTTATAATGTATTATAACATATTTAAAACCTAGAAGGAAATACATGGAAGACCGGCGAATTGTTACAAACAGAAGAAATAATTTGTCAAGTGGAAAGGAATATAAGTTGATGTGTTTATGAAGAAATCAGTGTTATGTTTTGGCAGTCTGAAGACTACTGTGCTCACTATAATTTATGGTAGACATTGCATTGGCTGAAATGAGAAGATTACGACTAGGGAAAATGTATCACGCGATGTTAATGGAGGAGGTAAGTTTTAATGTTTTGTATATGGAAATGTGACTGTCACAGAAGATGGTCAACTAAGTGTTTCAAATGAAGAACAGGAGCGGTGGATGAGAGAAAGGACATCACAGCTGAAGTGAAAGAAGGAGGCACTCAAATTGGAGCCACAGTGTGTAATGAGTCGCTAGAATGAAATTTGGAGAGACATTGTGTAAAGGATGTTTGGAGAGTGTTTACAGGTCCCCAGAAATCTACATCATAGAGGCAGAGAACAGAACAGTCTTGTTCATTCAGCTATGTCACAGTGGGGCATCGGACGGCCTCGCGCTATCAGCGGGAACCGAGCTGATGGCAGAGCTAGCAGCATGCTAAGACTGACGCATTCAGGATGGCCATTGAGAATGTCCACACCAAGAAAAAGCACATTTTTGTGACACCACATGTACACTAGAATATTGTATAGACAGAACACATCGAATCAACACATGTACATATAAGAAGGGAAAAAAATGTTTGGGGAAAATACATAAAGTAACTTTGAATTGTAAATAAGGAAATATAGATAGATTTGAAAGAGTGGAACAGTCTTTACCCCGGAAATGGGGAGGTGTAGAATTGATTTCCTCAAGGCATATTGCAATGCATTTGTTAACTTGTTGGGATCAACATTATCTGGCACTACTAGCATTTCAAAAAAATTTTGATAGATTCTGGCCTGTTTTATAGTAATATGTGCAATATTTTTCTATTACAACTTGCTCCTGGGTGTTAGATATTGAGAAGATGGTCTGAAGTTGCTAAATTTTGTACAACTTCCCAGTGCTGGACTAGTCACAAGGCTATGCCACCGGCTAATGTCACATCAATGTTTGCCTATTGAAATATGTAGAGATTAAGGGGTTAATTTAAAGTGTCTAGATTTAGTCAAAAAATAGTCTCTTCTAGTGATGAACCTCTGTCATCCATGATCTTGCTGTGCCAATGTGTATTGTCATCCATTGTGTATATTATTGGCCATTTTGCACTGTTTCTTAAATTTTCCTATTTTTTCCAGGTATCCATCTATTTTGTCCTTGTATTATAGATTAATTGTCACAATTCTTACATAATGTGTTGTAATTTCAACACAAATAATGTTCTTATGGTGTAACGGTGCTATCTTTGTGACTGTATTGTTTCAGTCATGTGGTAAACTTCGGTGTGCGCACACTTCCCGAACCATACAGCTCGTTCACTATCACATGAATAAGGCGTAAACAGGTCCGCCGTAAGCAGGCGTGTAAAGCACGCAGGCGGCACATCCAAGGGTGTGGCAAATGTATGGAGTGGCGACCTTTTTGTTTGTCATATATGTTATTCACTGGTTGCAGCCTTTACTTTGGTGAGCGATGAGTCATTTTCGCCATCCTTTGTTATATATAGTTTCTGTTAAGAACACTTATAAAACCATTGTGTATTCACCATGACATGTTACTTGCGATGTGACAGTAATACATACGATTCTCAATGCCTCGGTACATGATTGCTGAAGCCACATGATGTTAAAATTCATTTCATCTGCTGACCTTCATTCTAAAAATATTCTATTTAGTTGTGCAACCCTTACTCTGAAGTTAATCAAGGGTGGTGTGTGTATGTGACACTTAGTCCAATTGTTGCTTATAATCAATAGCAATGGGGGTATGTGTTATCATTAGTTGCCTATATAAATGTTAAAGGTCAAATTATTTTCTTCTGTCAAACACTTTTAAAACAAACTCCATTAGATTAATTAGACTTGCATAAAACAAACTCCATTAGATTAATTAGACTTGCGAAAAGATTTTCTGCATTTAGTTGTACCGTATCTACAGTGTCCGTAACTGAAACTGCTATGGTCCTACTTTTGTTGAATCCCTTTCTAACTCAGTGCCTTAGTGCAACTGTCAGGAGTGACATTTTTTATAGTCTTCCCAGACTCATTGCCTTTTTGTGACATGATGTTAGCTTTCCTGGTAATGTCCTGTGTTGAGAGTTGCTTGGTAGTTACCTCCCCTGGTGTGTAAATATCAATTTTAGGCCTTCTTCCCATTCTTTATTTTTACAGTACTCACAAACCGACAGTATGTCCCTAGGTCTTCTACTTGGAGTGTTTTTTCTCCTTCTTTGATCATAGATGTAGAATTCCTATCAGAGTTATCGGCTGGCTCTCAAATTTTACTGATAGTGTGAACTGTTGTGGTCTTACTGTCCATAGTCTATTCTATTTATGCAATGTCTGATATGTGTGTTACTCTTTACTCCATGCCCTTTTCCCTTGCTTCATACAAGGCACATATGTTGAAGGTGCCCCTTCTTATCACATTAAAATCTGTTGTGATCATCTTCACAATAATGGGACCAACTCAACTTTTCTTTGTTGCAATACTTCCTTTTTTATATGTCCTAGATCTTATGTACATAGGTACGACTATAAAGTATTTACCAGCTACTGATCAGCGGCCCAAATAGTTGTTGTTTGATAATAATTATTTTTATAAGTTGCGGATCAACTTTTACCATATGATTTACAGTTGCTTTGCTATTAGGTTCCAGTTCTGAATTTCTTCTTCTTTCATTTCATTTACAATATCATACAGTATTATTAACGGTTTTCTTTTTCTTAGTGGCTCAATTTAAGTTTCACTTGTAACTTTGTATTTTGCATTATCTTTTTGGTATCATCGTTTGATTCAGTTTCCACAATCGACAATTTGTTCCATATGCTCTTGATCCCTCCTGTAGGATATAGTAGTTCCATAAATTTCTTTTGAGCCTTCCTTACACCTTTCTGATGAAAGGAAAATGGTAGCCATCAGATTCTTTTGCCAGCTCTCAATTCGTGAGGGTAACAATGCTAGAGCCTATGTTTTCACAGGTTTTTAAATTACTGTATTGTTTTCCTTCTGTATTTGTTTTCCATTTTTATTTTGCTGTTGAGTCTTTCTCCTGATAAGCATTGCCTGAGCTAGTGATATTGGGTTATTACTCATGGCTGATATTCTAGTGTGTGTCATTTTCTGATTCTGAAGTTCCTCTTCAATGTAAAGTGACAACTCCTAGGACCATTTTTCAGTATCCATGGTTGCAATTACATCTTCCAGTCTGCTGCCTTTATCAGTTGTTGAATCATCTCAGGATACAAATGATTGCTTATGGGCAAACATGGATCTTAATCAGTAGGGTTTGGAGACACTTAGTTATTACAACAGCTTGATAATTAACCATTGATGGAATATCGACAGACTGCCCACATGTGCTAATGCGTATATACACTATGGACAGATACTAAACTGGCTTCAAAGACAGCTGGCCGGGGCCTGCGGACATCAGTGGTGTGATGTAACAATCACAGCATCACATTGCCCACAGGCAAGGTTATTGTCAGATCCAGTAATGTGTTAGCCATATCTCATAAAATCGACAAATTTTTCACCCTTCGCTCATCTTTCACTCAATTTAGTTACAAACGAAATACAACATATGTGACAGCAATCTTACTCTGGACTCTTTCACTATGGGTCTAGATCAAAAAAAGTATCATCTACATATCTGAATCAAACAAGAGCTTTGAGAGAGATATAGCCCGCGAACTGTCTCTCCAAGTAAACCTAGAATAGGTTTGCATAGGAAGGGGATATGGGGGTACTCATCGCAGTGCCACACCTGGTAATAATTCTGAGAACTGAAAGAGAAGTTTCTCCACAGAATGAGTAGACCCAAGAAAATGAGGAAGATGTGCTGGGGAGGCCATAAAGTTTTCCATGGCACTGAAGCCATGAAAATGAGGAATGCTAGTGTATAATGAACTGACTATGGAGAAAAAGGGGGAGTCTGATGAGTGGGAACTGTGGACAGATGTTAAAGTGTGTGTATATTTTATGATTAAAGGGAGTTTCAGTATGAAGGGATAGTGGTGCAGATCCACAAGAGGTGAAATTCATTCAGTAGGTAATCCATATGCCGCAACTATAGGTTGCCCAAGATTTCCAGCCTTGCACATCTCGGTAAGAAGACACAATGTGGGTGTATGAGGAATCTGCAGACTATGGAGGGACAATGAATTGTAATAGAGGCCTTGTAAAGGACTGTGGAGGTCAAGGAAAGTGTGTACATCCTGGGAAATTGAAGTAATATGATCTGTAGGATGTGGTCGGTATGTAGTGATGTCAGAGAGCTGTCTCAAAACCTCAGCTTCATAGTCACTGTAGTCAATGACTACAGCAGTTGATCTCTTGTCAGTCTGGAGGATACTGATGTTCTTATACCTTGAGAGAACTATCAAAGAATATGTTCCAAAGGACCTGAGATTGCTGGATTGGGAAAGTTCAGGAAAGAGGATGAAGACAGGTTGGAATGGAAGGAGGTGAACGTTTTAGGGAAGCAGAGGTAGATCTAGTTGGGATGGAAGTTTGAAATAGTGTAGGCTGGAGTCATCTCAACATGCCAATCGTCGCTCTCCTCCATTGTCTCAGGCTGATATCAAAATCGAATAAAGGGGCAGAATGCCTAAAAATGGCATGTTTGGGGTTGGGGAAAATGATAGTTCATTGGAAAGAACCAAGATTTGGGGTTCTTACTGAGGAGTAAATGAAAGGTTAACCACAGACTACTGGGGTTTAGCAAGACGTAATGGGGGCGGGGCTTTTGGAGTGGGTGATTGAGCGAGATAATGTTTTGGCAAAGACGAGACTGGTAGGAGTGTTGGTAGGGTAGGTGCAGACCTATAGTCAGATAGCTTTTTGCCAGTGCAGAAAGCTTGTACATTTTTGTGTGTGTTTTGTATGGATCTCCCTACAATAATGCTATACTTCATTGATTAAATTAGGGGTGGATAGGCAGAGTATTTTACGTAGAGAAATAAGTTGGAAAGAATGTCAATAAGCTTAGTACAGAACTGTTGGACTAGATTGGCGAACCTGTCGGATTGGGTAAAACAAATTGAAGGCAGGGGTGGGTGGATTTGAGGATGGCTGAAAGAGATGGAAAGTTTAATAGTTAATTCATTTGGAGGTATATTGAGAGAGAGGCAAAAATGGAAAGAGATGATGTAAGAATGCGGTTTGACAAGGCAGAAGGCATGGAAACTGTAAAATGATAGGTATGAATTCATTGGTGACACATTAGGAAAAGCACACAACCCATGAAACAGCGAGGTGAACAAAGATGGTGATATATCTATAATAGTGTAATATGTAAGCGAACAGCATGTGTCTGAGGGTTTGAAATGACATCACACAAAAACTACTGCTGCAATTTGGATAGTGTTTTCAAATTTTGAAATCTTATAGCCTACCTTAAAACCTGTGAAATATGACTCAATGTGACTGGAGAATAAAGCAAGAAATAATAATTTCTAAATGAGGAAAAATAGATACTACAGTTAACCCAGAATTTGAAATGAACACTCCTTTCGAGAAATATTCACCAAAGATCACCCTAATAGTTGTTTTTATGACTTTGGCTATTTAAATTTTCAGTTCTCTGAAATGTAGAGCATTAAAATATACAGAATACATTAGCTAAAATTAGTAAAGGGTCTAAATTTGTACTTAAACAGCCACAACTCTTTGGATTCACAAGTTCGCATGAATTATAAATTTATTTTGGTGGCAATCGAAAACAGACATAATGACACTTGTATGAACCATACGTGAACTGGGTTAGAAGTAACAATTTTCATTGCCACTATTATCGTCAATTATGGCCACTCTGTAACACATCTTAGAATTTCGCATAATGAAATTGGTTTCTAAGATAGCGAGTTCAATGAAGTATATGGTACCACCATTTTAAAGCCATTCTTCCAGTTAATTATAATAACAATTCCCAGTAATATGCCCTACATAAGCATAAATTCAAGTATGAACAGTAAATTCAATAGTTAAATTCATTTAAACAGCTATTGAGAAACTTAACCTCAGATTTGGACATGCAATATCTGACTTTCAAATAACTTTGCTAAATCAATATATTTCTTTAGTTCAGAAGATGTTTAGGTAAATAAATAGCCAGAAGATGATTAAGTTTGTTGTTAGAATATCTTACTTAGAATCTAAACATGTTTAAAAGTGATTTGCCAGTTTAGAATTTTGTCACGTAATTTTTCATTCCAAAATCGAAGTATTCAGTCCTTAGAAAAAGAGTTAAGAAGTTAAGTGATAGATAGAAAGTAGCGTAATTATGGTTAAAACAACATATTAAAATTTTAGAAAGTTTCATGCATTTTAAAGATTGTTTTTTGGATATAATTTGATATAGCAAGACACGTGCTTCATGTAAAAGTTAAATATTTCAATCTTATTCAGGAATTCATGAGAAGAAATTGTGTTCAGAGTAAAGTTTAATTAAATATAGAGGGTTTTGAAAAAGTTTTATTTCAAGATATTAAAGCTTTTGTTTGTAATAAAGGGAAATAGGTTTTGGCGTGAGAAACGCTTGGAAGAGATGGTGCGATTCAGATGGCATTCGGGTTGAGTGATATTTCTAAAATTGGTAATAAATCAGGGAATATACTTAGAGATTCCAAATTTTTACAGCAACCATTTTTCAATATGGAAATTTGTTTGGAGTTATTTTCAAGTCGATACTTTGAATATTTCAAGTAGTCAAATTTTGTTTTCGAGTTTTATACCACTTTAAAAATTAGGTAAAATACTTTATTTGATATCAGAGGATAAATGAGCAATAGGAGAATAGAATGACATTTGTTTCAGCTTGATAGGAGTAATATTTCAAAAGTTATGGCAATCACATCTTTATGACTCTTTTCTGGCGAAACTATTAAAGTTACGAAAATTTTTATAACAACTTAATTTGACGTTTGTAATAATATCTAGCAACTATCGAATTTCAGAAAGATAGGATTATTTTTGGTGTCATGATCAAATGGTATTGCAAAATATTCGTCAGTAACTGATAAGTTTCGTGGGAAAGTCAGAGAAAGGTTCTTCCCACGGCTCACGCAGCATCGATTCTATAAATACCCTCTCCATAAGCTACTCTCTCCCCAGTCAAACAGCAGCCATCTCTGTGTGCACTAATAGTTATGTAGGATGTTAGCTAGTTTGGGCTCGTGGCGCGGCGTATTAACAACTTGCGCGGAAATGGTTGAATTTTGAAGTCATGGGTAAATCAAGTTTAAAACTACCTCATGTAGTTAAGAAACTGTGGGGGCGTGAGGTTTGGTCATGCTCGAATGGTTGGTCGAATCTGTAAAATGTTTTTCGGAAAATTTGTTTGATTGCCTGTGCAGTTTTATGACTTGAAAAATTTAAAGAATATATTTGTCAAACAAGAATGGACTAGTGAACTTTACCTTTTCATAGTTTTTGGGTTAAAATCTATGTGGCGGCCAAGTCATTAAACAAGTCAGAACTGTAACTTCCTAGGCTACACACGGTTATAGTTAAGATTCAAGTTTATGCACCAACGCCAGTGCATATCTAAGTCTTATAACTCACTATTGGTGCTGATAATCTTTGAATTTATTTACTTTTAAGTTAAACTACAGCCTGGACACTGCAAAACTTAATTACAGGCCATAATATATATGCCCTACTGTGGTTGAGGCTGAATTACAACCTAAATGCAAACAAATAATGTTTAGGTTACAATCCTGTGAAGAGTGGTAACAAGGGACTGTTAATGCAAAATTAACCAAATTATTATGTGGGGAGTGGTGTAGCCCCAGATCAATCGTGCATAACTAACTACATGGTCCGCATTACAACCTAACCACTTAGCCCTTTAGTATGAAATTATGCTTAATTTTGTTTGCTTAAAGTTAGCAGTAATTCTTGCTATATATATATCTATACATATATGCATAATAGCAGGACAAATTTATATACATGTATTCATCTTCATCACTGATTTTACACTCAAGCAAACTAGATATGGTAATGAACAAGAATCTTCCATTTTCACCAGCCTTGTCACCACTTCTCTTCAAGTATCTTCTCCCATTCTGTACTTCTACTGGCCAGGCCTTTTTGCACTTACCTCATCCAATTGTCTCATGGTATTCCTCTTGTCGTTTCGCAGTAACCGGTTTTTCAAAATTTGCCTTAGATAGTTGATTTCATGCCATTCTTATCAAGTGACCAAAACGTTTGAGTCTTGTTTCTCTTAAGATGTATAGAATACTTTTTTGTAGTTCTACTTGAAGTTAAACTAATTCTCTTTTGATTTATCCCACCTGCTCTTCAGGATACTTGAGAAATTTCATATTTGTAGCTTGAATCCAGTTGCTGTTCCATGTAGTCAATGTTACAGCTTTTAAGGTTAGGTATGTTAGTTTAATTGTGATGGAATCCTTGCTCTGGTGGCAATTTCTCTTTACACTAATTCTTTACGTTTTCCTTTTCCTTTACCCTCCACTAATTTCAACTTTAAATTCTGTTAGCACTTAAGATAAATTATTCATTATGTTTCTCAATTATTTCCATACACCTATCCTAATTCTTCCTCCAATATACTTCTAAGAAATTTTATTGTATGGGAACAGGATGAGTTGGTACGTTTTCTTCCCACTTTAATCAAACCTTGGAATACTATTTTAAACCTATATAGAAGGTACATTGTTGTTTCAGTGGCTTCAGTATCAATGTATTTATATAATTTATTTATTTAGTGTATGATGCTACATACATAACACTCAACTACAATCATACTGAACATCTTGAACAACTTTAAGGTTTCCAGTAAAGGCACGCAACGGGCAATCCTGCACAATGTGTGATACAGTCTGTGATACATCACCACAGTCAAAGAATGGAAAATCTGCCTAGCCCCAGATGTGGAGAGTTGAAGCAGTACTTCCCATAACATATCTAATACAGTTTAATTTACACCAAATTGACCACGGTAAGTTGAAACCTGGTAGTTTTGAGCAGGGATTGCTAATATGAACTATGCCATGTGGTATTGATGATGCCGATTCTGCTCTCCAGCTATCTCTGTAGGGCTGAAGGAATTAGATGTTAGACTGACAGCAGTCTTCCAGTCAGGGTAACATGACTTCAGCCATGTTTTATAATCCTTAATAAGAGGGTAATTCAGAAAGTAACCTCCGTTTGGCTATAAATAAAAAACTTGGACGGCAAAAAATATTTTATTATACACATTTTAAAAACACAGCTTTTTACTATTTTTTAACATAGTCATCATTTAAATTTAAGCCTTTGTCATAGAGTTTCTCTAATTTACAAATTCCTTCTTCATAAAATTTAGCCACCTGGGCTTGCATGGAGAATTGTTGTGGCCCCAGGCCATCGACTGTTGTTTCATTTCGGCATTTACATATGCCACCCATGTTTCTCCACCAGTCACAATCTTCTTCAAAAAATCTTCTCCTTCAGTGTCGTAGCGTGAAAGAATTTTTAAGACAGCCCATTTGTTTGGTTTTGTGGACCTCTGTAAGCAATTTCGGTACCCACCTAGCACAGAACTTCCAGTAGCCTAATTTATTGGTGATATCTCATACAAAGCCATATGAGAAATTTGCGGGAATTGTTCACAAAGTTCAGAGATTGTGAATCTTCGATTTTCACAAACTTTTTCATCAATTTTCTTGACAAGATCATTACTCACAACAGAAGGTCTACCACTCATCTCTTGATCATGAGTGTTTATTCTACCACTTTTAAAAAATCGGATCCATTGCCACAGAACACCTTCACTCATAACGTTCAGACCGTATACAGTACACAATTGACAATGAATGTCTGCTGCTGAAATGTTTTGCGCCAAAAGAAATCTTATTACAGCACGCACTTCGCATTTCGTGGGATTTTATTTTGCAGCACTCATGTTTTAAGGTTATAACAAGACAATGCGCAAAAGAACGAGGTTCGTACTGTCACAGCTGGATGCTTACTGAATCGGGGAACACGCAGATGTGAAAATGGTGGCACTCCACCCACAACTACTAGTGCCATGCAAGAACGGAGTTTACTTACCGAATTACCCTCATATATCCATGGATGGGAAGAGCCTCGTTGTTCAGAATTCTCAACCATAGTTTGATTAGAACCTTTTGCCTTCTGATGTGAGGTGGTGGGATGTTGCTGAGCTCTGGCAGCCACTGGACAGGTGTAGGTAGAAGTGTTCCAGTTATGATGTGTAATGTTTGGCGAAGCTAAACGTCCACCATCTGGGTGTGAGAGCTATTAAGCCACACGCTGGAGCAGTATTCTGCTATGGAGTAAACTGAGGCCAAGGCTGTTGTCCTTACTATATTTGCATCAGCTCCCCATGAAGTTCCTGCCAGCTGCTGAAGTAGATTGTTCCAACTTTTAAGCTTGGCAGTTGGATTTTGAAGGTGAAGGTAAGTGAAAGACCTGTCTAATGTGACACTCAGGTATTATGGGGTACTTCAGCATCTGGTTTCTGAACACTATATTGGCTGGTTGGCATTTGTTTTTTGCTAAAGTGGAATGTAGCTATTCCTGTTTTCTGTGGATTGGGTTGAAGGCGCCACCTTCAAAAGTAGGCATCCATTTCCTGAAGGTCATGAATGAGGATTTCTTCAGCATCTGTGAAGTTAGTTCTTTGCACTGTAAGGTTGATGTTATCAGCATATACAAATTTGTGAGAGACTGTGCCTGGCAGATCGTGAGTACAGAAGTTATGCACAGTATAGGGGAGAGAACCGAGCCTTGTGGTAGACAATTATTTAGCTTGTGAAATCTACTCCTGCTGAACTCAGTATGAACTTGGAACAGTCGGTTACTTAACATGTTTTCCAGCAAGGAAAATATCTTTTTGCAAGGAACTGCCTTGATCAGTTTGAGCAGAAGATTCTCTCTCCAAACTGTAATGCATGCTGCCGAAAGATCTAGGAATACAGATACGTTCTTCATTTTCTTCTGATACCCTACTTCAGATTTTTTTTTTTTTTTTTTGCTTATAGATTTGTGCCTCATTGACAGTGAGGTCATTAGAGGTGGGAAAGGACTGGGGACAAGGAACCGGAAGGAATCTGGCCACGGCCTTTTGAAGGAAGCATCCCGCCATTCGCCTGGAGTGATTTGGGAAAACCCAAATCTGGATAACTGAGTGGGGATTTGAACCACCATCCTCCAGAATGCAAGGCCAGAGCGCTAACCACACATCCACCACGCTCGGTCGATTCTGTTTAAAATAAGCCTTTCCAGTAATTTGTAAGTGACTGAGTAAGGTTATCAGATGGTAACTTTGTGGCAAAGTTGGATCTTTTCCTGGTTTGAGTACAATGATTTTTGTTCGCTTGAAGACCTGAGGAAGCCTACCAGATCTTCAAGCGAACAAAAATTATATAATGATACAGTTGCTACAAAACCAAATGCCGTTAAATTTTGTATTCTCTTTAGTTTAATTTGTCAGGTTTGTTTTCCCTGCTGACTGCAGGAATACAGTTTTGATTGCACTTATTTAAATCAAACCTTGTCAAAAACCACTTTTTTTTCTCTTTTTTTTTTTATTTTCACCAACTTGATAATTTCAACTATAATGCTATTAGAAGGTAGAGGAGACAAACAACATCACTGCTGTACTCCACTTCTAGTCCCAAACCATCCTGATGTGCTTTCTTATACTTGAAAACTCTTACTATTTTTGTACAGTTTTACAAATGCCTTCTGATACTCTCTTCCTAATCAGAACTTCCCAAATGTGGTGACGGGGACTATAAGCCTTTCCTATGTCACAATGTCTTCTGGTACTCTCTTCTTAATTAGCACTTCCCAAATGTGGTGACGAGGACTATAAGCAGTGCTCAAAATTGACCGGGCGTTAGGCGTAATTACGCCTGAATGTTTTCGTTTTACGCCTGCAATCTCCGTCAAAGGTGTAGAAAATACGCTTAAGCATCAAAACTTAAAAAATTACATTTTGGAACTTGTTTTCAGTTTTACGTGTTCAAGGTTAAATTCTAATAATTAATTTCAATTCTTGTCGTTTAGATCTACTTCAAAGTTTCCAATAATACGTTTCTTAAGTTCAGTAGTGGCAACAGTTTAGGGGGAAGTACCGCGAAGTGTAAAAACAATTCTTCTCTGTTATTCGCTTGACAAAGGAAGTAAAGATGTCTCGTAAATTTACTGACTTTATACCATTTGTAATGACAAGTATTGTTGATAGAAGTGTCACAAGTACCGATAAACAAGGACTGCCAGAAAATGAAGAAACATCAGCTGCTGACAAATCATCAGGCCCTATAACATAGCAACTCTTTAAAAACAAGTAAAATTATATATTTATAATGATAAAGGCCATAATATTGGTAAATTAAAAGTTTAAAGGATTTATAAAAAATAATAGCAAGTTTAATAAATATTGTTTGCTCAGAGATGCTTGAAAGGATATATGATCTCTGAAAAAAAGAAAGAAGGTAAGAGAATTGTTGGTAGAGGTGGCGAGAAAAATCAGGATAATCGAGCAGAGAAGCTTGAAAATAATAGTTGCAGAGAAAAAATTGATAGATCTTGAGTAGAAAAGAACCTGCAAATCTTGTCTCAAACACGGTCGTTCTTGGTATTAGAGTACTTTTAAGCAAACAAATTATAGAAATAAACTGCAAAAGTTTGTAAACGAAATACAGTCTACAAATTATATTAATTTAATTATTAGATCGCTTTTATACATGTTATATTTATGTGACAGCCCTTCAGCTACTACCAGTAGGCCTGCTCTGACTTCACGCAATCCAGGAGGTCAACAAGCAAATAAACGATCAAAAACAGTTGAAAATTTATCAGCTACTATGCCTGCTGTTACATCGGCAGCTAATGCTGTGGGTAAAGTGGTGAAAACGTTTTCCTTGGTTATCAATAGAACAAAGCAGCGAAAATGATATATTTTGTGTTGTTTGTAGGCAGTTTGCTTATTCATCTTTAACGAGTTTCGTAAATGCAAAGGTTATATCTAGATTAGAAACAGATAAAAAGCATGACAAAAGTGAAGTCCATCAGAATTCGTGTGCGGCAGATGTGGCGAAAAAAAATTCATTGCAGACAATGTTAGCTCTTACGTTGAGTGCCATGAGTGACAAAGTACTCAAAAAAATATGTGTGTTTATTTAATACTGCTTACTCCGTTGCAAATGGCAACTTTGCGTTCACAGATTACCCACGTTTGTTAGAGTTACAAGAAAAAAACGGTGTCGAAATTGGTTCAACATACAGAAATGACAAGTCGTGTACTCTTTTCATCTGTAATATAGCAGCAAATTCACGTATCCAATTACAAGATATCATTCAAAGTAGTGACTATATATCAATTATGTGTGACGGATCAACTGATAAGGGTGCAATTGAATGTGAAATCATCTATGTAGCATCTGTTAAAGAAGGGCAGAAACGAGTAGATTTCTTAAAATTAAAGCCATTAAGTGACGGATCAGCTAAAAGCATATTCGAATGTATTTTGGACACTTTAAATGAAACATTTGATGGTGATTCTTGGAAAGAGAAACTTGTAGGTGTCTGTCTAGATGGGGCAAGTGTTAATATGGGTGTTAGCAATAGTGTGGTTGCAAAATTGCGCAACATGTGCGGGAATATTGTCGCGTTGGAACCGGGACAGGTGTGAATTCGAAGGTTACTTGTCAATGAACACAGCACTTAAACTGAGAACAGGTTTATTGAGAACTCAAACATACACGCAGCACTGACTGCCTCTTGGGCAGAATGCTCTTCTATTTATACACAGATAGAACGTACTAGAGATTACAAGAGTAGTTAACAAGTGAAATGTGTAGAAGTTACAAGTGACCTTAGGAAACATGTAGAATCTTCTGGAAATAATAAACAGAATTAAATAATTTTTGTCAGTGGGCGGGATTGAACCGGCGACCTTCGGTACCGCAATTCGTGACGCTACCCGCTGCGCCATGCTGGCAGACGGTACACTGGCGTTCATGCGGCATTGCTCCCTCTCCTGAGGAAAACAGCGTCCCGCTGTTAGATTTCTTTTGGGGCACGCTGAAGTGTCCTGGATCTTGATCTTGTCGTGGGTCCTCTGTATGGCAGTTCTGGAGGGCCCCTCCTGTTTGTACTATTATCTTCCTGTCCGACTTCCTCAGTATCAAAACCGTCCTCAGAGTCCTTGAACAAGAAGCTGGTTGTGCCTAGCTGCTCGTCAGGATTGTAGTAAGGCTTCATGCGGAGGACGTGAACAATGTCCCTTCGCTTTCGTCGTTTCGAAGACGGCTCATAATCCTCGACTTCGTATGTGACGTCTGACCGGCGGCGTATGACACGATACGGACCAAAGTACCGCTTCAGTAACTTTTCTGATAGCCCAACCTTCCGGACAGGGGTAAAAATCCATACGAGATCTCCTGGGTTGTACGCAACAGGTCGGTGCTTGCCGTCATACCGCTGACGGTCCCTCTCCTGGGTGGCCAGTGTTCGTATGCGAGCCAGCTGTCTTGCTTCTTCGACCCTGGTAATGAGCTGTTTTATATAGTCATCCTGAGTGTCGTCCGGCTGGAATGGGAACAGCGTATCCATTGTGGTCTCAGCTTCACGGCCATGGAGCAGAAAAAACGGAGTGAAGCCTGTCGTATCTTGCCTTGCTGTATTATAAGCAAATGTGACCACTGGCAGTATTGTATCCCAATCCTTCTGCTCAACATCCACATACATCGACAGCATATCGGCTAATGTCTTGTTGAAGCGTTCTGTGAGACCGTTTGTCTGAGGGTGGTATGCAGTTGTCATCCTGTGGACAACGTCGCATCTTGACATGACCTCTGATACTAGTCTTGACTGGAATACCTTTCCACGATCGGATATCATCACACGTGGTGCTCCATGCTTCAAAATAATGTCTTCTACTAGAAATTTTGCAACCTCTGGAGCTTCTGCAGTCGGCACAGGTTTGGTGACAGCGTAGCGCGTGAGGTAGTCGGTGCAGACTATTATCCATCGGTTACCGGTTGTCGACTTCGGGAACCTCCCCAAAAGGTCGATCCCAATTCGGTGGAATGGAACTGCTGCAGGTGGAATTGGTACTAGATGACCTGGAGGTAATTGCGGCACATGTTTCCGTCGCTGGCACTCTTTACAGTGACTCACATAATGCTTGACAGATCGGTAGAGACCCTTCCAGTAATACCTGCGTCTGATTCGGTCCAGGGTCTTCACAAATCCCAGATGACCGGATATTGGAGCGTCGTGGAAATACTTGAGAATAGCTGGCTGGAGATGAGCTGGAACGACCAGAAGCCACTTGGGGCCTAGTGGATCGTAGTTGTTCTTATACAATGTCCCATCTATCAATTGAAACCCTCCTTTGGCCGGTTCTCCTTTCTCCAAGGCGTCTATGGTTCTTAATAACTCTGAATCTTCCCTCTGTTCAGCTGCAACGTCACCTAATTCAGCGAGGGCTGAAATTCCATTCATGCTGTTGTGTTCTATTAAAGGATTCCTTGAAAGGCTGTCGGCATCCTTGTGTTTGCGTCCGTTTTTGAATACCACCGTGACGTCGTACTCTTGAAGTCTAAGTGCCCATCTTGCTAGTCGACCTGATGGATCCTTCAAGCTGGTTAGCCAACATAAAGAATGGTGGTCTGTTACGACGGTGAAAGGTTTGCCGAATAAATACGGACGAAACTTGTTGATAGCCCAGACAACTGCGAGGCATTCTTTCTCGGTTGTAGAGTAGTTTATCTCGGGCTTAGAGAATACTCTTGATGCATAGGCTATCACCTTCTCAGCACCTTCCTGAATTTGCACAAGCACTGCACCGATCCCATAACCGCTGGCGTCAGTGTGAAGTTCAGTTTCTGCATTCTCGTCGTATAAGGCTAGAACTGGTGCGGAAGTTAGAGCCTCCTTAAGTGCCTGGAAAGATCTTTCTTTAGTTTCATCCCAGTAAAACTTGGCGTCTCCCTGCAAAAGTTCTTGCAGTGGACGTGCCATGTTACAGAATCCTTTTATGAAACGCCGGAAGTATGAGCACAGCCCAAGAAAGCTTCTCACATCACGAATGTGCTGAGGAGTTGGAAATTCCATGACTGCCCTTACTTTATCTGGATCAGCGCGGACGCCATCTCCGTTGACCAGGTGCCCCAGGATTTTTATCTCTCTGGCGACGAAGAGGCACTTCTTCGGATTGAGGCGGAGTCCTGCAGTCTGAACACACTTCAGCACCGTTGACAGGCGACTCAGATGTTCTTCAAATGTTTTCGAGAAAACAACAATGTCATCTAAATAACAAAGACACGTCGTCCACTTAAGGTGTCGAAGTAAGTTGTCCATCATGCGTTCGAATGTGGCCGGAGCGTTGCATAATCCGAATGGCATTACTTTGAATTCATAGAGGCCATCAGGTGTAATAAAAGCCGTCTTTTCTCTGTCAGCTTCGTCAACCTCGATTTGCCAGTAGCCTGTCTGCATGTCCATGGTTGAGAAGTATGTAGCTCCTTTCAAGCAGTCTAAGGCGTCGTCGATGCGCGGCAGTGGGTAGACATCTTTCTTTGTGATTTTGTTCAGCCGCCGATAGTCGACACAGAATCGCCACGTACCATCCTTCTTCTTTACGAGGACCACCGGAGATGACCAAGGACTCTCCGAAGGTTGAATAATGTCATTATGCAACATCTTCTCCACTTCCTCTCGAATTATTCGCCTTTCGACTGGTGACAATCGGTACGAGCGCTGGCTAGTGGGCGGATGATCCCCAGTATTGATACGATGCTTTATCGTGGGCCGTTTCGTCTGACCTTTTTTTTGCTGGGGTGTGAATACACCAGAGAATTGGCGTAGTATAGCTAACACCCGGTGGTGTTGTTCCTTGGTCAGGCCGGACCCTATTGGCAGTTCCATAGTTGTTTCCTCCAGCGTGTTGTCGGTACTAGTAACAGAGCATGGATCTTCGTTAATGACGTTGAGCTCGCCCTCCTGGACTGGTTCAGCTGTCCCTATGCACATTCCCTTGGGGATAATTTGTGACTGCTCGTGACAGTTGGTGATCCAAATGTCTCCTCGACCACCGATAATGCTTATGATAGCCGCTGGTATGTAGATTTCCTTCGTGAGCCTAATAAACTTTCTACTATCGACAAGCACTTCAAGGTTGCGGTCGTCCGTGTTTTTGACTGGGACTCTTCTCATTGCGAACGGCGGGATTGTCACGTTGTCAACGGCGAATAACTTCCCAGAAGATTCTGTGTTACGTGTACCCGTCGCAACGACTTCTTCAATTTGCAGCTCAGACGTTCCACAGTCAATGACAGCTTGGGATGCCTTAAGGAAGTCCCATCCAAGGATGACATTATGACTACATTCTGTTAAAATGACAAATTCAACTGGCTGGGTCCTGTTGTTGATGGTTATTCTCGCGACACAAGCTCCAGCTGGCTGGACGTACTTTCCATTTGCGACCTTTAGCACAGTTGCCCCCGTATCACGGAACATTGTCTTCTTTAGTGTGCGACGATAATTGTCCGACAATACGGAGAAAGAAGCTCCTGAATCAACCAGCGCCCGGACAGGTTGGCCGTCGATTATAACGTTGATGAGATTTCCCGACATCTTAGTGACTGTCATCCATGGAGGATTTTCATCTGCGGCGGCCTCACCTCCGTAGATGGTCGCCTTGCTTAGTTTTCCTGCGTGCGGCGGCTAGGGGAGCGGCTGGTAGCTCTGTCCGGCGACGATGAACGGCAGCGGCGCGTCGGGGATCGACCTCGTCTAGGGTACGGCGATGGGCTTCTTCCCGTAGGTCGACCGAACTCGTCAGCGGGTGGCTGCCTGGGGTAGAACTGTTCGGATGGCGGACGTCTTGCGGCAAAATAATCGTCAAATACTCGTCTTCTCTCTCTGCAGTAGCGTATGACATGTCCAGGGCGCCCACAGTGGAAACATACTGGCGCGTTGTCTTCTGTCCTCCAGACGTCCGTTCGTCTGCGGGACGTCATAGGTGCCGGAGGATTTGGGTTGTGGCCGTGTCGGCCGGTTCCTAGGCTGCCGTTTGGCAGCTGCAGCATACGTCATATCAGGGCGAGGCCATTCTTCACGTCGAGTGCGATTGGCTCGGCAGACAGGAGCTATTGTCTGAAATACCTCTTTTTCCGCCGCGTCGGCTCCTTCATGACCCACTGGGCTTACATCCATGGCCATGATCTGATGCTCACTCGGTTCAAGAGTCCCAGCTGCCATGAACTGTTGTAATTCTTCTCTCACAATTTGTCGTATGAGAGACGCAAAGTCGTGCTGGTCTTCCACAACTGCCATAGGGACTACGTTGGGAAGTCTGTCATACTTCTTTCGCCCAACCCTCCTTTGTTGCATCTCCTCAATCCGCTGGCACCACTTGATGAACTCTTCCGTCGTAGCGACGTCTTTTATCAGAAGAGCTTGGTACATGTCTTCTGCAATACCTTTCATTAGGTGCGTGATTTTGTCGGCTTCAGTCATATTCGGGTTGACTACGTTGCATAGGGCCAAAACATCCTGTATGTAAGATTGCGTCGGCTCCCCATGTCGTTGGGCCCGGTTCTTCAGTTGTTCTTCCGCCGAGCGGATTTGTCGCTGGTGGTCCCCAAACGTTTTCTTAAGTTCCGTCTGGAACATTTCCCAGTTATTCAGTTTTTCTTCGTTGTTCTCGAACCACTGCTGGGCGGTTCCGTCCAGATAGAAATAAACATTTGCCAAGCACATGGTATGATCCCACCTGTTGTACTTGGCGACTCGGTCGAACCCTTTTAGCCATTTGTTAGGATCCTGTCCAGCGTCTCCAGAGAACACCGATGGGTGTCGAATGTGCAGCTGGCTTGCCGCCATGGGTTTCCTAATGACGCGGACTTTCGGAAGGACGTACTGAGTATATCCTTTGTAGTCCGGTTCCAGTCCGTGTAGGCGGCGACTTTTACGTTGCCTAATCGGAGCCACGACGATGCAGCTGTTGCACAGGGTACCCGGCGTCTCCACCAAACTATGTCGCGTTGGAACCGGGGCAGGTGTGAATTCGAAGGTTACTTGTCAATGAACACAGCACTTAAACTGAGAACAGGTTTATTGAGAACTCAAACATACACGCAGCACTGACTGCCTCTTGGGCAGAATGCTCTTCTATTTATACACAGATAGAACGTACTAGAGATTACAAGAGTAGTTAACAAATGAAATGTGTAGAAGTTACAAGTGACCTTAGGAAACATGTAGAATCTTCTGGAAATAATAAACAGAATTAAATAATTTTTGTCAGTGGGCGGGATTGAACCGGCGACCTTCGGTACCGCAATTCGTGACGCTACCCGCTGCGCCATGCTGGCAGACGGTACACTGGCGTTCATGCGGCAATATTATAAAAGTAAGTGTACAATGTGCGTGCCGCTAAAACTAAATAAACGAGTCCCAGTACCATCAAGGCAGTTATACGGTGTTGTATCCCTCTAGCCCTTATCCGTGAAGAAGTTTCCGTTTTTATCTTAAGGAAGTGATTTTTAAGATAGCAGGGCTGGAAGTTTCGCCCACTAGAACAGCGAGGAAAGGAAACAGTCAAAGAGCGCGAGGCACGTTATGTTCTCAGCGAACGTGAATGAGCACCGTGAGAAGCAGAGAAACAGCGTAGAACGACGAAATGAACGAATTAAAGAATCAAGAATTGCGACACAATCTATAATAGAAGACTGCGAACGCAAGCCGCCCATAAAAATATCACCCTACGAGAAGCGCGGACGAGGACAAGTA
Source organism: Vandiemenella viatica (assembly GCA_031002005.1). Lineage (NCBI taxonomy): Eukaryota > Metazoa > Arthropoda > Insecta > Orthoptera > Morabidae > Vandiemenella > Vandiemenella viatica. The sequence continues at coordinate 294,245,735 of JARYHS010013630.1, forward strand.
AACAGTATAACCTGACAAATGATGCAATCCACTACGACCCGACAAAACAATATAACAATAACAACCATATCGTAATCGGAAAAATGGATAACATCTACAGTAAGACTGGAGATTTTCTCGGCGTTGTAAATGAATAAAATTTTCTCGGGTAACTAGCCGAGTTAGTCCATCGTTTGACCACGACGTTTCGGCGGTCACAACTCTGCCGCCATTGTCAAGTGACTGCTGCCGGTGCCGCCGTGAGCATTTTCTGCTTTTCCTTTGTTAAGCAGTTGTGGTGAAGTTTGTTGTCATTAGACATTTCCTTCAATCTTACAGATTTAGTCACTTTACTGTGGTTTGCCTTTTGGTTGCTTTGCTTTTGTTTTTCTCAGTTATTAGTTAGAATTGACAGTGGTCTTTTGTGTTTGTCAAGGTAGTAAAATACTGGCCAAGATTTGCTATTAGTGGGTTAGTCGACTTTCTTGATGTCCTATAGAAAGATTTGGTAATTCCATAATTCTTTCTTGGAGCATTGGGACACTGCTGCTTCGTGCAGGTCTGCTTGGGAAATCGGTTTGGCACATGTAGTGCTCGCCGAAGTGATCTGTTTTGCATCGTTTGCAGACGGTTTATTTGGGCCTTGGATGCATACCCCACACACAGGGCACGCATATTCAATCACCGGTCGTATTAGGCTACAGTATACACTGACGCCGGTGCAGGCTGACAATGAGCTATCCCTGTTGAGTATTGGGTATAACTCTTGTAGCCTAGCTGCAACTTTTCGTCGTGTCTCCTCAATGTGATGTTTCCAGTTAGACGAGTGTCCAAGTCACGCCGAGGTATTTAGCTGTGGTTGTCCATTCGATGTCTCCACCATTTAGGTGTAGGTTACGCATGCGATTTTGCCGACGGTCACGCTTCCCCAGGCGCCTGGTCAGCGCGCCGCGCCATAGCCTAGTCACAGCTCGTTCCTATTGAGCTGGAGTTTGGTGGAGTATATTGCCTAAGGCATTGCCTCCAAGATATTTGGACGGGACAGTTTTCTTCACTGTCGTTGTGTCTTCTCTTTTGGCTGTAATGTCTTCTTCCTATATGGTTGCCGCCGCGGCCATCGTTGTTTTTCAGAATGGCACGTCGCATTATATGTGCTGACGTTAATGCTGCCTCGGGAGGCAGACAGGTCTTCTTTTGCAGCCAGGTGAGCTGTCAGCTTCGTGAGGACGATGAGCTCGTCCAATCTTCTTTCACGTTGATCGGTTTGGTGTCTGGTGCAAAGTACGTTCGCATTCTTCGCTGCTGCCACCGCTGGTTTGCTCTCGACTGGTCTTCTGTTCGGTTATTAAGGTGCTTTATATCACGCGAAGTCCGCGCTACGTCATCCTTTTTCCGGTCGGCCATGGCTAGTGACGGGAAACGTTGGCCACTAGCAGAAGCGTTCCTCTTGGCGGAAGCCATTAGCTGCTGGTGGTTCCGCTGATTGCTGGCGCGCAAGAGAGGTGCGTGTTTCCCATTGTCCTGCTGCACTCTCATTTTCTGGATTGCTGGGCTCCAGGCTTTACTTAACTGAAATCCAGTATCTCTGTTAACGAGGTCCTTCGTGATACGAATTTCGATAGCTTCCGAAAAACACTGTCCCAATAACCTCTCGTACGCGCAAGAATTCTTGTTGGCTTTGAAATTAAAGCCATGTCCCGTGTCAATACTGTGTTCAGCAACCGCTGACTTGTCGATCTGGCCCAGGCGGACGTTGCGCGCATGTTCGGCGCACCTTTGGTCAAT
>JARYHS010013630.1:294248498-294274578 GCA_031002005.1 Vandiemenella viatica
AATGACGTATTTCATGGCTTGACTGTTGCTTTGTTTCTGGATTGTAACCATAGCACCATGACTCATCACCAGTAATGACCTTTGACAGAAAATCTGGATCAATTTCAAGCTGTTGTTTCAAAGCAAGACATGTTTCAAATTGACATTCTTTTTGACTGTCAGTCAAAGCCTGAGGAACAAACTTTGCAGCAACCCTTTTCATTCCCAAATCTTCAGGATAAAATTCGCTGAACCGAGCTCCAAGATAACCCACTAATCTCCAACAGTTGATCAATTGTCTGTCGACGGTCTGAGAGGAAAAGCTCTTGAATTTTTCAACATTTTCGTCAATTCGGGCAGTTATGGATACCCAGAATGAGGTTTGCCATCAATCAATATGTCGCCATTTTTAAAACCGAGCGAACCACTTGTACACTTGAGTTTTTCTCATAGTGTCACCTTTGTAAGCTTTTCAACATTAAAATAATCAGCAGCATTTTTACTGAGTAGAAAACTAAATTCATAGCTGCACCCTTGTTCACTTAAAATTTGCCATCGTCAAAAATGAAACAACAAAACAGTGTTAGCAAAAACAATCACTGCAGATTAACAGAACAAGCCAGGTCAACAACACAGGTGGAACTGAACTTACAATGAGTTGTGCTTTAAACGCTTAGCAGCAGAAACGCGTGCTACACAAGCTCTGCCCACGGTGATGCTATTCCTGTTATTTTTGGGTACCCCCATCTTATATCAAAATTGCTGCATATATTTTGACAAGAAATGCCCTAGTTTTTACGGTCTTGTTTGTATTGCTTCAAAAAAAAATTCTTTGTCCTTTGTTTCTATTTAATTGTGTATTTAAGTGATATCTTACTTTACACAAAAACAGGAGATTGCATATAGCCTATTATGCTACATTCTGAGCTAAATAAAATAAGATCATTAATGCAGAAAATCTTTATTTTTACAGCATCAAAGGATTTCATTCAAATGCTTGTTTTTCCAACACCCCAAAAAGCACCATAAAATTGTTGCTTGGAAGTCTCTGGCCAACATTTCTGGTTGATAAGGAATATGTTAACAGAGTTTATCCTCTAGGCCAGAAGCTATCATTTATGATAGAAGAATCTGGCTACTTGCATCTTCAGGCAACAAAACCAGATACTATTGGTAAGAAAAACAGAAGCATTCAATAATTACTTTCACAATTAACATTACATTAGGTGTAGTATTATTCATTGCAAAATCTTTGTCCTTTCATTGGTCACTTCAGTTTAGGAAACTGGAAAAAGTCACAGGGGGCCAAATCTGGTGAATATGGTGGCTGAGGTATGATTATGGTGTTGGTTTTGGCCAAAAAATCACTCACGAGCAATGATGAATGAACAGGTGCATTGTCATGATGCAAAAGCCATGAATTCTTTTCCCAAAAAAACAGACTTTTTATTTTGTAATTGCTTCTCACAAACTTCAAGATAAAACTCCTTATTGACCGTATGACCTTGTGGTGAAAACTCCTTATGCACTACGCCGCTGTAATCGAAGAACACAGTGAGCAAAACCTTGACACTGGATCGAACTTGGTGTACTTTTTTCATTCTGGGCTCTTCCTTTGGTTAGATGGGGCCCTGGTTTCGACGTCATAACTATTATACCCATGATTCGTCACCAGTTATGACACTTTTGAACAAATCAGGATTATCTTTGTCATGATTCAACAGCTCCTGGGTGATGCTCATGTGATGGTTCTTCTGGTTAAAATTTAGCAGTCTCAGAACAAGACCACCTCTGAACCAGACAGGAGTCACTCATCAATCTGAATGGTGAGGTAATGGACTCTGACACCATATTGGTGGGGACTCAATTTTCCTCCAGTACCGAAGTCCATATCGTATAGGGAATTTTTTACCGGTGTTGAGCAGGCCGTTCATGGTTTGCTTACAGAGGTTGCAGAAGAAATGAGGCACGAAAACTGCTATATTTTATGCAGGTCCAAGTCGCCACAGCCCAACATCACAGCCGCTGAGAGGGGAGCACTGCGGGACAACACAGGCATCTTTGTCTTACGCCTCTGTACTTAATATGGTGGATTATCTTCGAAAGGTGGAAGAACTCCTGAAGGACTCATCCTACCGCAAGATTGCATGGGATCCTACCAACGCTGCGATCGGGAAAATGACAGCTCTTCTCAAGAATTCAGGCCTGCCAGAAGACACAGTTAAACAGCTACAACCCCATGCGGCTGTTCCTTCAAGGCTCTATGGACTCTCCAAGATCTATTGCAGCCAATAGTGTGTGCCATCGGATTAGCTACATACTTTCTTGCCCGATATCTAACTGCGCTGCTGACACCACCAGTGGGAAAAGGTCCTCGCCTCATTACCAACTCCGCAAGCTTTATTGACATCATCAAAGAACTCTGCCTGCAGCAACATGATTTATTGGTGAGTTTCAATGTGGTGTCTCTGTTCACCAGGGTACATCTCACTGATATGCTGGCTCTACTGGAACAGCATTTTGAGCCCGGCACACTCTCCAATCATCATTTCCTGTATGTTGGGGAATATTACGAATGGGTCGATGGAGTGGCCATGGGCAGTCATTTATCGCCAGCTATTGCACATTTCTTCATGGAGGACTTTGAAGACAAGGCACTAGGAAGTGCTCCCATGAAGCCCAGCACTTTCTACCAATACGTAGATGACACCTTTGTGGTCTGGCCACATGGCAGGAACAACCTTGAAGCTTTTCTCCATCACCTGAACAGCATAAATGAAAACATCAAGTTTACAATGGAGGTGGAAGAAGAAGTCCGGCTGCCTTCCTTAGAAAGGAAACCTGACGGGTCTCTAGTACACTCTGTGTATAGAAAACCGACGCACACAGACCTGTACCTGAATGCGCATAGCCATCACCATCCGGCACAGCACAAGACGGCACTCAGCACGCTTGTGCATAGGATGCGAGCGATATGTGATGCTGACAGCCTACCCGGGGAATTGAATCATCTGTGTCAGACCTTTCGACACAACGGATACACTGATTATTGGATAAGACTGGCATTCCAAGAGCCAAGACGTAGGCTCAACAACACCAACAAAGAGCCACCTCATTGTCTCACCTTCTTGCACTACAACATCGAAGATAGGACGGGTTCTAATAAAAAGTTAAATTAAGAGCGTTTTCGTACCGCCACCAAACGTGAAGAACATTTTGCACTCCCCCAAGGATGACCTTGCTCTGTGGACACCTGGCGTATATTGCATTAGTTGTGAATGTGGAAAGAGCTACATTTGCCAGACGGTATGGTGTGTTCACCAACGTTGTCTAGAACATGATCAATACATTCGTCTGGGGCAGAGAGACAAGTCTGCGGTGGCAGAACACAACCTTTAACAGGGGCATGGCTTTGATTTTGTAAATACCAGAGTACTGGCACATACTGGGAGCTTCTGGAACAGCATCCTTACTGAAGCAGTAAAAGTTCGACTCACATCAAACCTCGTCAACCACAACGGTGGGTACAAGCTGAGTGGGCTTGAACAACACTCATCAATACTATTCGTAGACAGCTTGACTGTTACACGCATGACACGGTGCATCCAGATCAATGGAGAGTTCGCTAGTAATAGGAGGGAGCAATTTGTTGCTCATGCATTACTGAGCAGCTTATAGCAAAGGCTTTGCCTTCTTGTTTTTTTTTTTCTTTGAACGAACGATGAGTTGTGGCGAGATAGGACCCCCCGGCTACAACTGGTTTCTAAGCTGACCAATCATGTGTCAGCATGGCTCAATATGAGTCAGGCCCACAACGGATCTGTTTCGACACAGCTGATGCATAAGCAATTTATGGCAAAGGCTTTGTATTCCTATATTTCCTTCGAACGAGCAATGACTTTTAGTGGGGCATCAAATCAAGCCGTGGCTCCATCATTGCATCGAATAAAGTTGTGACGAGACTTGACCCCTGCTACGACAGGTTCCAGAGCCAACCAATCACAGCTTAGCAGCAGGAGTCTGGGTTTGCTCAATAATGTTGCACGTTCTCGACCGCACTTCACCAGAAGATGGGGACAGTGAATCAGATCGCTGAAATATTATAAGTATAATTATAACAATCCTTTAGCTCAGCTATGAATTTCTATATCATTTCAAAGTTGTAACGTCCTTTTTGACACATCCTGTATATATAAAACTGCAGTTAGCTGCCCGCTGCTATCACGCATTTACCTTTCTGTATTATTGAAGAAGAGATATAATCCGAAAAATTAAATGCTCAATTTATGTATGTGTCTTTCCATGTTTTGACACCACTGCAGCCTTCAACTTTGGTAATTGGTGGCTATTCTACTGTCCTATATATATATATATATATATATATATATATATACATACCCATAAATTCTGTAATCTTACATATATATATAAAAAATAGACTATTGTGTCATTATATTTCACTCTGCGGCCATCATTACCTAGTGCAGACCACTCATGTTTGTGAGTGGTAGTATCATGGAGTTTTCCATCATGTACAACGTTGGCTGGATAGCTGTGAGGGTGTGGGAAATATGGTAGTCGAAAGTGATCGATCTGGGACAATTTTATATTTTGACCAAAGACATGTGAGTCCCAATTTTTCTTTTTTCTTTCTACAACTACATAGCGCAGATCACTGGTGTTTATGTGTGATAGTAGCATCGAGTCTCCTACTGTACACTATGGTGGTTGCATGACAGTAGCTTCATTCACACGATCAAAGAACTGTGCAGAGAACATAAACGTCACACCGAGCTACAGCAGCCATCAAAATCTGCAGTTGCTGAGCATTGTCTAGAGATACGACATACTATTAAATATGAGGACACCAAAGTTCTGAGAAACACATCTCACTTTTGGGACCTGTGTTTACAAGGAAGCCATTGAGATCCAGCTTCGGAGTAACCTCATAAACAAAGATAAAGGGTTCCATCTAAGCCAAGCTTGGAACCCAGCACTGAAGCTGCTGCGCAAACACCAGAGCGAAGCCACAGTGCATGACGGAGGTGGCATAGAGACTGATGGTCACTGCTCGACGGGCTGGAGCACATCACTCCCACCACCCCTATCAGAGCGCGATGGCGGGAGTGGTGGGGATGGTTCGGAGGATATAAATACTGACGCGACCGGACCAGACCAGTAGTCGCATCCTGGACTGCGCTCCTCACGTCGGCCAGCAGATGCAACCTGAAGACGATGGCACATCACAGCCATCGAAAATTCGTTCATCTATGATCAGTTGACCCAGCCACATGCCCGAGAGATTTTCAAGCATCAGATTCCCGGGGAAAACCTGCGATTACATATCAAAAATTTTTATTCTTTCTTTTTGATTTGTCTCATCAAGTTACAAATTTTGGCACATAGATATTGCATTACTAAACAACGAAATAAATTATATGAAGTTAATAAAGGCTAGATTATGTAAGAAACTCAAGTGTATAGTGCAGATTGTAATACCAACAAACGTTCAGTTGTTCTGGGATGTTTTTATTTCTAATGCTGAAGGCTTAATACAAAGTTCTATTGATTTTAAAAACCATCACCATACAGTTCACATTAATTATGGTGCACAGAATGAATCTTCTTTCAGATCCAAAGGCCAGATGTTTTAGCTGTGACATTCGATAACTCAAGAATTTCAGTTGATTATAAAAATAATAAAAGCTGTATTATGTCAGAAACGGACATATATAGTGCAGAATGTAATAAAAAATGTTCAGGCTGTTTATATTTCCAACACTGAAAGCTTTACTGCTTCTATTGTGTATAGAACACTAAAGTTTATGGTCAGAGACATTGTAGTTTTGCTATCAGAGATCATAGGCAAAGAAAATCTCTGTTGCAATGAAGTCTTCACGGATGTACTGGCGGATTGTATTGTGATAATATGATATTTTGATGACTAGCTCTGTTGTCAGATTCAAAATCTGTTGGTCAGCTGACCAGTACAATGTTTTCGCACATAAGGATGACAACGAAGCTATTCATTGAAATATTGTGTTTTCAAAACAAAATCTGGTGGTATACCCATGAAGACTTCATTGCAATTATATGACAGGAAAGTCTCTGTTCTTACAAAATCTGTTGTTTTTTCGTTATCGGTTTCACACATTTTAATATAGCGATCTATGGCATTTAAAAACTGAATAATGCTGATTAAAGAATATTGCAAATTTTGTATAGTGTGGAGTATGCAATACAGTTATTATTTTAAACTGATTTATTGCTTTCATTAAAGGCAGTGGTTAGAGACATTGTAGTTGTGTGTTTAGAGTGGTTCTCTCTTCGGTATTTCTTATGTTCAGAATTTCATTTAATGCTCCAGCATTATGTAACGTAGAAACATAAGTCATACCAAACAATGCAGGTACTGTGCTTTAAATGGTGAAGACCTCATTGAAATATTCTCAGTACTTTTTAAGTTTTCTAGATGAAATTTATATGGGTTTTATTTCATAGATATAGAGATATTGCTTAACAAAAATAAAAGATGTAGAAAATGTGAGGAAGCAGAGAGAAATTTTTCAGTGTTGTAGGACTGTAGTCTGATAGCTCAGTGTTTAAAGTGCTTCCTTTCGAAAATTCGGGGTTCGCTTCTGGGTTCAAATCCCAGTAGAGCAAAGAATTTTTAAGATATATGTTTGACCATATGAGCTACACTGCATGTTCCATGAATCAGATTCCACGTTAAGCTGTAGATGTCAGAGGAAAGGAAATGGCTGTATTACCTCTCACACAATGACTTAACATGCCTGCTTCAGGAGGATCTAACCAATCTTCGGTTAATTTTTAGGACTGATGTAAATGATGATTCCTGATCACAAGAAGAGAGAGCAATAATGGTGATGATTAATAGACACTCAGCAGCTATTCATAAGTTTAACGTGAATGTGGTCAAACCAGTGGGACCAGCAATAAACATTGGATGTACAGAATAAGAGCTGGAAGAATAGAATACCCAGATAACTGGAAAAAATGATTGATGATTCCATTTTTTGAAAAAGGTGACAAAATAAAATACTCAAATTATGGAGATAAAAAACTTCTCTCTCAGGTATCAAGATTTATGAATCTGTGGTTCAAAAAAAGATGTGAAAAATTGATGAACCAATTCTATAGGAAGAACAACATGGATTTAGATCTGACCAATCAAGTATAGATCTTATCATTGCTACAGGTAAAATAAAAAATTATAAACCAGTCCTGGTCATAGTCAATGCTAGAAATTCGTTTATAAATTCAGGCGTAATTGCTACGCCTAACTTTCAGACTCAGGCGTGAAATGAAAATGTTAGGCGTAATTATATTATAATTATGTAAATACGGATGTTATAGCTTACAACCTACTCCAACACAATTAAAAACTGTAAATAGGTCCAGAAAAAATTAATATGGTTTGCATGTGCCAATACATCATATACCAAAGTTGTGAAATAATTTAATATGATTATTGATTTCATTGTACTTTGACAGTAACTTTTCAATTTTACACAATGATCTTCATCTTCAGAGGTTTAATTCCCAAATATTTTTGAATTTTTTCCCGATTCATCGCCAGAGGATTATTTCTTTTAAATACATATATGTCAATATGTGAAATAAAAATTGTAAAATATTTTCCTTGATTTAAAAATCTAAGAATAATTTGATTTCACAGTTTCTGTGTACAATTTATCGGCAAGATTGCAGAAACAAAAACATTCAGTTTATTGAATATACCATAGCTGAATAGTAAATGCAGTGATTGTCCACTGTATATATCAGGAAAAATGTCTTACGGCCTTACCTGAAGTCGTTGTGTGTCACTTCTTATTTAGGAATTCTGGTCTTCGAGGGTTCTGTGTGTTTTTACACCGGTAAGCAACATCTTGGTTGGGACCAATATCATGCAGTGAAGGTCCATTCACTTTGATGAGTTATAAGACATCTACATTTAGGGTATCCAGACAATATTGTTTCTCAGTTTTCATGTCAAGCTCACTGAAACCTCACTCACATATTGCAGTGGTGAATGGAAGCACACGGTAACATGAAATTATTTTTAATAAATTTGTATATTGGTTGTCTTCACTATTTTCGCTATATACTCTGTTCCAAAGCTGACGACTTGATAGGGATTTCTTGTCCTTAGCCCATATTTTCCAGCGCAGAAATTCATCAGAAGCTTGTTCTTTGCTTATGGTCACTGCTGCAGGTAAATCCTTGAGGACCTCTTCAAACTCCTTTACTCCATAATTTAATATATCCTCATTTGGAATGTTAATTGCATCAAAAATGTCTATATTTTTAAACATGCAATTAGTTTTGTTAATCGTGTTAAGAAATTTCTGATTATATCTTCGTGATCACATAAATAATTCTGCTGACCCTCTTTACTCAATTTTATCCTTTTATATTCACAAGTACCAGTACCCAAGTTACAGTCCTTATCAAACTGAGACAGAGTTGCTCCATTGGCAGCAATTAAATTTTTCAGTTTCATTTCGAAGATTGTAAGTTCAAACATCACTTTCTCAATGTTCACCTTGTTATATTGAATATTTTTGGAAAATGTTGACAAAACATCAGTCACATCAATCAATCAGAAAGCACAAAAATCTCATGAACCGCACTGATTTTAAAGTTTTTAAGTAGTTCGTCACTTTTGCTTGAAGAATTTTATTGTAGATTTTGTCAGCATAGAAGGCTTCAAAATACGAAACTGTGGCTGAGAAATTCCTGCGCAATGCTTTTAAAGCTCTGTTTTTTTTTTTTTTTTTTTTTTTTTTTGAAGAAATCCACCTGGTTGATATGATAGGCAGGTGGTTAACGACTGATTCTTCCAATGACTCATCTTTATATTGTTTCTTATGCTTTGGACTTTTAGAAAAAAATTTGTATACACGTTTAATTACTTTTTCGCATCTTTGAGTGTAGTTTATGTTACTGAGGCTATCAGAAACACGTAGTTCTATCCGATGAGCAATGCAATGCACCGGTATAATATTCCCGCACATGTTGCACAATTTTGCAACCACACTATTGCTAACACCCATATTAACACTTGCCCCATCTAGACAGACACCTACAAGTTTCTCTTTCCAAGAATCACCATCAAATGTTTCATTTAAAGTGTCCAAAATACATTCGAATATGCTTTTAGCTGATCCGTCACTTAATGGCTTTAATTTTAAGAAATCTACTCGTTTCTGCCCTTCTTTAACAGATGCTACATAGATGATTTCACATTCAATTGCACCCTTATCAGTTGATCCGTCACACATAATTGATATATAGTCACTACTTTGAATGATATCTTGTAATTGGATACGTGAATTTGCTGCTATATTACAGATGAAAAGAGTACACGACTTGTCATTTCTGTATGTTGAACCAATTTCGACACCGTTTTTTTCTTGTAACTCTAACAAACGTGGGTAATCTGTGAACGCAAAGTTGCCATTTGCAACGGAGTAAGCAGTATTAAATAAACACACATATTTTTTTGAGTACTTTGTCACTCATGGCACTCAACGTAAGAGCTAACAGTGTCTGCAATGAATTTTTTTCGCCACATCTGCCGCACACGAATTCTGATGGACTTCACTTTTGTCATGCTTTTTATCTGTTTCTAATCTAGATATAACCTTTGCATTTACGAAACTCGTTAAAGATGAATAAGCAAACTGCCTACAAACAACACAAAATATACCATTTTCGCTGCCTTGTTCTATTGATAACCAAGGAAAACGTTTTCACCACTTTACCCACAGCATTAGCTGCCGATGTAACAGCAGGCATAGTAGCTGATAAATTTTCAACTGTTTTTGATCGTTTATTTGCTTGTTGACCTCCTGGATTGCGTGAAGTCAGAGCAGGCCTACTGGTAGTAGCTGAAGGGCTGTCACATAAATATAACATGTATAAAAGCGATCTAATAATTAAATTAATATAATTTGTAGACTGTATTTCGTTTACAAACTTTTGCAGTTTATTTCTATAATTTGTTTGCTTAAAAGTACTCTAATACCAAGAACGACCGTGTTTGAGACAAGATTTGCAGGTTCTTTTCTACTCAAGATCTATCAATTTTTTCTCTGCAACTATTATTTTCAAGCTTCTCTGCTCGATTATCCTGATTTTTCTCGCCACCTCTACCAACAATTCTCTTAACTTCTTTCTTTTTTTCAGAGATCATATATCCTTTCAAGCATCTCTGAGCAAACAATATTTATTAAACTTGCTATTATTTTTTATAAATCCTTTAAACTTTTAATTTAGCAATATTATGGCCTTTATCATTATAAATATATAATTTTACTTGTTTTTAAAGAGTTGCTATGTTATAGGGCCTGATGATTTGTCAGCAGCTGATGTTTCTTCATTTTCTGGCAGTCCTTGTTTATCGGTACTTGAGACACTTCTATCAACAATACTTGTCATTACAAATGGTATATAGTCAGTAAATTTATGAGACATCTTTACTTCCTTTGTCAAGCGAATAACAGAGAAGAATTGTTTTTACACTTCGCGGTACTTCCCCCTAAACTGTTGCCACTACTGAACTTCAGAAACGTATTATTGGAAACTTTGAAGTAGATCTAAACGACAAGAATTGAAATTAATTATTAGAATTTAACCTTGAACACGTAAAACTGAAAACAAGTTCCAAAATGTAATTTTTTAAGTTTTGATGCTTAGGCGTATTTTCTACACCTTTGACGGAGATTGCAGGCGTAAAACGAAAACATTCAGGCGTAATTACGCCTAACGCCCGGTCAATTTTGAGCACTGCTTATAGTCCTCGTCACCACATTTGGGAAGTGCTAATTAAGAAGAGAGTACCAGAAGACATTGTGACATAGGAAAGGCTTATAGTCCCCGTCACCACATTTGGGAAGTTCTGATTAGGAAGAGAGTATCAGAAGGCATTTGTAAAACTGTACAAAAATAGTAAGAGTTTTCAAGTATAAGAAAGCACATCAGGATGGTTTGGGACTAGAAGTGGAGTACAGCAGTGATGTTGTTTGTCTCCTCTACCTTCTAATAGCATTATAGTTGAAATTATCAAGTTGGTGAAAATAAAAAAAAAGAGAAAAAAAAGTGGTTTTTGACAAGGTTTGATTTAAATAAGTGCAATCAAAACTGTATTCCTGCAGTCAGCAGGGAAAACAAACCAGACAAATTAAACTAAAGAGAATACAAAATTTAACGGCATTTGGTTTTGTAGCAACTGTATCATTATATAATTTTTGTTCGCTTGAAGATCTGGTAGGCTTCCTCAGGTCTTCAAGCGAACAAAAATCATTGTACTCAAACCAGGAAAAGATCCAACTTTGCCACAAAGTTACCATCTGATAACCTTACTCAGTCACTTACAAATTACTGGAAAGGCTTATTTTAAACAGAATCGACCGAGCGTGGTGGATGTGTGGTTAGCGCTCTGGCCTTGCATTCTGGAGGATGGTGGTTCAAATCCCCACTCAGTTATCCAGATTTGGGTTTTCCATGGTTTTCCCAAATCACTCCAGGCGAATGGCGGGATGCTTCCTTCAAAAGGCCGTGGCCAGATTCCTTCCGGTTCCTTGTCCCCAGTCCTTTCCCACCTCTAATGACCTCACTGTCAATGAGGCACAAATCTATAAGCAAAAAAAAAAAAAAAAAAAAAAAATATCTGAAGTAGGGTATCAGAAGAAAATGAAGAACGTATCTGTATTCCTAGATCTTTCGGCAGCATGCATTACAGTTTGGAGAGAGAATCTTCTGCTCAAACTGATCAAGGCAGTTCCTTGCAAAAAGATATTTTCCTTGCTGGAAAACATGTTAAGTAACCGACTGTTCCAAGTTCATACTGAGTTCAGCAGGAGTAGATTTCACAAGCTAAATAATTGTCTACCACAAGGCTCGGTTCTCTCCCCTATACTGTGCATAACTTCTGTACTCACGATCTGCCAGGCACAGTCTCTCACAAATTTGTATATGCTGATAACATCAACCTTACAGTGCAAAGAACTAACTTCACAGATGCTGAAGAAATCCTCATTCATGACCTCAGGAAATGGATGCCTACTTTTGAAGGTGGCGCCTTCAACCCAATCCACAGAAAACAGGAATAGCTACATTCCACTTTAGCAAAAAACAAATGCCAACCAGCCAATATAGTGTTCAGAAACCAGATGCTGAAGTACCCATAATACCTGAGTGTCACATTAGACAGGTCTTTCACTTACACTTCACCTTCAAAATCCAACTGCCAAGCTTAAAAGTTGGAACAATCTACTTCAGCAGCTGGCAGGAACTTCATGGGGAGCTGATGCAAATATAGTAAGGACAACAGCCTTGGCCTCAGTTTACTCCATAGCAGAATACTGCTCCAGCGTGTGGCTTAATAGCTCTCACACCCAGATGGTGGACGTTTAGCTTCGCCAAACATTACACATCATAACTGGAACACTTCTACCTACACCTGTCCAGTGGCTGCCAGAGCTCAGCAACATCCCACCACCTCACATCAGAAGGCAAAAGGTTCTAATCAAACTATGGTTGAGAATTCTGAACAACGAGGCTCTTCCCATCCATGGATATATGAGGGTAATTCGGTAAGTAAACTCCGTTCTTGCATGGCACTAGTAGTTGTGGGTGGAGTGCCACCATTTTCACATCTGCGTGTTCCCCGATTCAGTAAGCATCCAGCTGTGACAGTACGAACCTCGTTCTTTTGCGCATTGTCTTGTTATAACCTTAAAACATGAGTGCTGCAAAATAAAATCCCACGAAATGCGAAGTGCGTGCTGTAATAAGATTTCTTTTGGCGCAAAACATTTCAGCAGCAGACATTCATTGTCAATTGTGTACTGTATACGGTCTGAACGTTATGAGTGAAGGTGTTCTGTGGCAATGGATCCGATTTTTTAAAAGTGGTAGAATAAACACTCATGATCAAGAGATGAGTGGTAGACCTTCTGTTGTGAGTAATGATCTTGTCAAGAAAATTGATGAAAAAGTTTGTGAAAATCGAAGATTCACAATCTCTGAACTTTGTGAACAATTCCCGCAAATTTCTCATATGGCTTTGTATGAGATATCACCAATAAATTAGGCTACTGGAAGTTCTGTGCTAGGTGGGTACCGAAATTGCTTACAGAGGTCCACAAAACCAAACAAATGGGCTGTCTTAAAAATTCTTTCACGCTACGACACTGAAGGAGAAGATTTTTTGAAGAAGATTGTGACTGGTGGAGAAACATGGGTGGCATATGTAAATGCCGAAATGAAACAACAGTCGATGGCCTGGGGCCACAACAATTCTCCATGCAAGCCCAGGTGGCTAAATTTTATGAAGAAGGAATTTGTAAATTAGAGAAACTCTATGACAAAGGCTTAAATTTAAATGATGACTATGTTAAAAAATAGTAAAAAGCTGTGTTTTAAAATGTGTATAATAAAATTTTTTGCCGTCCAAGTTTTTTATTTATAGCCAAACGGAGGTTACTTTCTGAATTACCCTCTTATTAAGGATTATAAAACATGGCTGAAGTCATGTTACCCTGACTGGAAGACTGCTGTCAGTCTAACATCTAATTCCTTCAGCCCTACAGAGATAGCTGGAGAGCAGAATCGGCATCATCAATACCACATGGCATAGTTCATATTAGCAATCCCTGCTCAAAACTACCAGGTTTCAACTTACCGTGGTCAATTTGGTGTAAATTAAACTGTATTAGATATGTTATGGGAAGTACTGCTTCAACTCTCCACATCTGGGGCTAGGCAGATTTTCCATTCTTTGACTGTGGTGATGTATCACAGACTGTATCACACATTGTGCAGGATTGCCCGTTGCGTGCCTTTACTGGAAACCTTAAAGTTGTTCAAGATGTTCAGTATGATTGTAGTTGAGTGTTATGTATGTAGCATCATACACTAAATAAATAAATTATATAAATACATTGATACTGAAGCCACTGAAACAACAATGTACCTTCTATATAGGTTTAAAATAGTATTCCAAGGTTTGATTAAAGTGGGAAGAAAACGTACCAACTCATCCTGTTCCCATACAATAAAATTTCTTAGAAGTATATTGGAGGAAGAATTAGGATAGGTGTATGGAAATAATTGAGAAACATAATGAATAATTTATCTTAAGTGCTAACAGAATTTAAAGTTGAAATTAGTGGAGGGTAAAGGAAAAGGAAAACGTAAAAATTAGTGTAAAGAGAAATTGCCACCAGAGCAAGGATTCCATCACAATTAAACTAACATACCTAACCTTAAAAGCTGTAACATTGACTACATGGAACAGCAACTGGATTCAAGCTACAAATATGAAATTTCTCAAGTATCCTGAAGAGCAGGTGGGATAAATCAAAAGAGAATTAGTTTAACTTCAAGTAGAACTACAAAAAAGTATTCTATACATCTTAAGAGAAACAAGACTCAAACGTTTTGGTCACTTGATAAGAATGGCATGAAATCAACTATCTAAGGCAAATTTTAAAAAACCGGTTACTGCGAAACAACAAGAGGAATACCATGAGACAATTGGATGAGGTAAGTGCAAAAAGGCCTGGCCAGTAGAAGTACAGAATGGGAGAAGATACTTGAAGAGAAGTGGTGACAAGGCTGGTGAAAATGGAAGATTCTTGTTCATTACCATATCTAGTTTGCTTGAGTGTAAAATCAGTGATGAAGATGAATACATGTATAAAATTTGTCCTGCTATTATGCATATATGTATAGATATATATATAGCAAGAATTACTGCTAACTTTAAGCAAACAAAATTAAGCATAATTTCATACTAAAGGGCTAAGTGGTTAGGTTGTAATGCGGACCATGTAGTTAGTTATGCACGATTGTCTGGGGCTACACCACTCCCCACATAATAATTTGGTTAATTTTGCATTAACAGTCCCTTGTTACCACTCTTCACAGGATTGTAACGTAAACATTATTTGTTTGCATTTAGGTTGTAATTCAGCCTCAACCACAGTAGGGCATATATATATGCCTGTAATTAAGTTTTGCAGTGTCCAGGCTGCAGTTTAACTTAAAAGTAAATAAATTCAAAGATTATCAGCACCAATAGTGAGTTATAAGACTTAGATATGCACTGGCGTTGGTGCATAAACTTGAATCTTAACTATAACCGTGTGTAGCCTAGGAAGTTACAGTTCTGACTTGTTTAATGACTTGGCCGCCACATAGATTTTAACCCAAAAACTATGAAAAGGTAAAGTTCACTAGTCCATTCTTGTTTGACAAATATATTCTTTAAATTTTTCAAGTCATAAAACTGCACAGGCAATCAAACAAATTTTCCGAAAAACATTTTACAGATTCGACCAACCATTCGAGCATGACCAAACCTCACGCCCCCACAGTTTCTTAACTACATGAGGTAGTTTTTAACTTGATTTTACCCATGACTTCAAAATTCAACCATTTCCGCGCAAGTTGTTAATACGCCGCGCCACGAGCCCAAACTAGCTAACATCCTACATAACTATTAGTGCACACAGAGATGGCTGCTGTTTGACTGGGGGGAGAGTAGCTTATGGAGAGGGTATTTATAGAATCGATGCTGCGTGAGCCGTGGGAAGAACCTTTCTCTGACTTTCCCATGAAACTTATCAGTTACTGACGAATATTTTGCAATACCATTTGATCATGACACCAAAAATAATCCTATCTTTCTGAAATTCGATAGTTGCTAGATATTATTACAAACGTCAAATTAAGTTGTTATAAAATTTTTCGTAACTTTAATAGTTTCGCCAGAAAAGAGTCATAAAGATGTGATTGCCATAACTTTTGAAATATTACTCCTATCAAGCTGAAACAAATGTCATTCTATTCTCCTATTGCTCATTTATCCTCTGATATCAAATAAAGTATTTTACCTAATTTTGAAAGTGGTATAAAACTCGAAAACAAAATTTGACTACTTGAAATATTCAAAGTATCGACTTGAAAATAACTCCAAACAAATTTCCATATTGAAAAACGGTTGCTGTAAAAATTTGGAATCTCTAAGTATATTCCCTGATTTATTACCAATTTTAGAAATATCACTCCACCCGAATGCCATCTGAATCGCACCATCTCTTCCAAGTGTTTCTCACGCCAAAACCTATTTCCCTTTATTACAAACAAAAGCTTTAATATCTTGAAATAAAACTTTTTCAAAACCCTCTATATTTAATTAAACTTTACTCTGAACACAATTTCTTCTCATGAATTCCTGAATAAGATTGAAATATTTAACTTTTACATGAAGCACGTGTCTTGCTATATCAAATTATATCCAAAAAACAATCTTTAAAATGCATGAAACTTTCTAAAATTTTAATATGTTGTTTTAACCAGTAATTACGCTACTTTCTATCTATCACTTAACTTCTTAACTCTTTTTCTAAGGACTGAATACTTCGATTTTGGAATGAAAAATTACGTGACAAAATTCTAAACTGGCAAATCACTTTTAAACATGTTTAGATTCTAACAACAAACTTAATCATCTTCTGGCTATTTATTTACCTAAACATCTTCTGAACTAAAGAAATATATTGATTTAGCAAAGTTATTTGAAAGTCAGATATTGCATGTCCAAATCTGAGGTTAAGTTTCTCAATAGCTGTTTAAATGAATTTAACTATTGAATTTACTGTTCATACTTGAATTTATGCTTATGTAGGCATATTACTGGGAATTGTTATTATAATTAACTGGAAGAATGGCTTTAAAATGGTGGTACCATATACTTCAATTGAACTCGCTATCTTAGAAACCAATTTCATTATGCGAAATTCTAAGTGTGTTACAGAGTGGCCATAATTGACGATAATAGTGGCAATGAAAATTGTTACTTCTAACCCAGTTCACGTATGGTTCATACAAGTGTCATTATGTCTGTTTTCGATTGCCACCAAAATAAATTTATAATTCATGCGAACTTGTGAATCCAAAGAGTTGTGGCTGTTTAAGTACAAATTTAGACCCTTTACTAATTTTAGCTAATGTATTCTGTATATTTTAATGCTCTACATTTCAGAGAACTGAAAATTTAAATAGCCAAAGTCATAAAAACAACTATTAGGGTGATCTTTGGTGAATATTTCTCGAAAGGAGTGTTCATTTCAAATTCTGGGTTAACTGTAGTATCTATTTTTCCTCATTTAGAAATTATTATTTCTTGCTTTATTCTCCAGTCACATTGAGTCATATTTCACAGGTTTTAAGGTAGGCTATAAGATTTCAAAATTTGAAAACACTATCCAAATTGCAGCAGTAGTTTTTGTGTGATGTCATTTCAAACCCTCAGACACATGCTGTTCGCTTACATATTACACTATTATAGATATATCACCATCTTTGTTCACCTCGCTGTTTCATGGGTTGTGTGCTTTTCCTAATGTGTCACCAATGAATTCATACCTATCATTTTACAGTTTCCATGCCTTCTGCCTTGTCAAACCGCATTCTTACATCATCTCTTTCCATTTTTGCCTCTCTCTCAATATACCTCCAAATGAATTAACTATTAAACTTTCCATCTCTTTCAGCCATCCTCAAATCCACCCACCCCTGCCTTCAATTTGTTTTACCCAATCCGACAGTTCGCCAATCTAGTCCAACAGTTCTGTACTAAGCTTATTGACATTCTTTCCAACTTATTTCTCTACGTAAAATACTCTGCCTATCCACCCCTAATTTAATCAATGAAGTATAGCATTATTGTAGGGAGATCCATACAAAACACACACAAAAATGTACAAGCTTTCTGCACTGGCAAAAAGCTATCTGACTATAGGTCTGCACCTACCCTACCAACACTCCTACCAGTCTCGTCTTTGCCAAAACTTTATTATCTCTTGACCATATTTTCAACTAACTGCTCAATCACCCACTCCAAAAGCCCCGCCCCCATTACGTCTTGCTAAACCCCAGTAGTCTGTGGTTAACCTTTCATTTACTCCTCAGTAAGAACCCCAAATCTTGGTTCTTTCCAATGAACTATCATTTTCCCCAACCCCAAACATGCCATTTTTAGGCATTCTGCCCCTTTATTCGATTTTGATATCAGCCTGAGACAATGGAGGAGAGCGACGATTGGCATGTTGAGATGACTCCAGCCTACACTATTTCAAACTTCCATCCCAACTAGATCTACCTCTGCTTCCCTAAAACGTTCACCTCCTTCCATTCCAACCTGTCTTCATCCTCTTTCCTGAACTTTCCCAATCCAGCAATCTCAGGTCCTTTGGAACATATTCTTTGATAGTTCTCTCAAGGTATAAGAACATCAGTATCCTCCAGACTGACAAGAGATCAACTGCTGTAGTCATTGACTACAGTGACTATGAAGCTGAGGTTTTGAGACAGCTCTCTGACATCACTACATACCGACCACATCCTACAGATCATATTACTTCAATTTCCCAGGATGTACACACTTTCCTTGACCTCCACAGTCCTTTACAAGGCCTCTATTACAATTCATTGTCCCTCCATAGTCTGCAGATTCCTCATACACCCACATTGTGTCTTCTTACCGAGATGTGCAAGGCTGGAAATCTTGGGCAACCTATAGTTGCGGCATATGGATTACCTACTGAATGAATTTCACCTCTTGTGGATCTGCACCACTATCCCTTCATACTGAAACTCCCTTTAATCATAAAATATACACACACTTTAACATCTGTCCACAGTTCCCACTCATCAGACTCCCCCTTTTTCTCCATAGTCAGTTCATTATACACTAGCATTCCTCATTTTCATGGCTTCAGTGCCATGGAAAACTTTATGGCCTCCCCAGCACATCTTCCTCATTTCTTGGGTCTACTCATTCTGTGGAGAAACTTCTCTTTCAGTTCTCAGAATTATTACCAGGTGTGGCACTGCGATGAGTACCCCCATATCCCCTTCCTATGCAAACCTATTCTAGGTTTACTTGGAGAGACAGTTCGCGGGCTATATCTCTCTCAAAGCTCTTGTTTGATTCAGATATGTAGATGATACTTTTTTTGATCTAGACCCATAGTGAAAGAGTCCAGAGTAAGATTGCTGTCACATATGTTGTATTTCGTTTGTAACTAAATTGAGTGAAAGATGAGCGAAGGTGAAAAATTTGTCGATTTTATGAGATATGGCTAACACATTACTGGATCTGACAATAACCTTGCCTGTGGGCAATGTGATGCTGTGATTGTTACATCACACCACTGATGTCCGCAGGCCCCGGCCAGCTGTCTTTGAAGCCAGTTTAGTATCTGTCCATAGTGTATATACGCATTAGCACATGTGGGCAGTCTGTCGATATTCCATCAATGGTTAATTATCAAGCTGTTGTAATAACTAAGTGTCTCCAAACCCTACTGATTAAGATCCATGTTTGCCCATAAGCAATCATTTGTATCCTGAGATGATTCAACAACTGATAAAGGCAGCAGACTGGAAGATGTAATTGCAACCATGGATACTGAAAAATGGTCCTAGGAGTTGTCACTTTACATTGAAGAGGAACTTCAGAATCAGAAAATGACACACACTAGAATATCAGCCATGAGTAATAACCCAATATCACTAGCTCAGGCAATGCTTATCAGGAGAAAGACTCAACAGCAAAATAAAAATGGAAAACAAATACAGAAGGAAAACAATACAGTAATTTAAAAACCTGTGAAAACATAGGCTCTAGCATTGTTACCCTCACGAATTGAGAGCTGGCAAAAGAATCTGATGGCTACCATTTTCCTTTCATCAGAAAGGTGTAAGGAAGGCTCAAAAGAAATTTATGGAACTACTATATCCTACAGGAGGGATCAAGAGCATATGGAACAAATTGTCGATTGTGGAAACTGAATCAAACGATGATACCAAAAAGATAATGCAAAATACAAAGTTACAAGTGAAACTTAAATTGAGCCACTAAGAAAAAGAAAACCGTTAATAATACTGTATGATATTGTAAATGAAATGAAAGAAGAAGAAATTCAGAACTGGAACCTAATAGCAAAGCAACTGTAAATCATATGGTAAAAGTTGATCCGCAACTTATAAAAATAATTATTATCAAACAACAACTATTTGGGCCGCTGATCAGTAGCTGGTAAATACTTTATAGTCGTACCTATGTACATAAGATCTAGGACATATAAAAAAGGAAGTATTGCAACAAAGAAAAGTTGAGTTGGTCCCATTATTGTGAAGATGATCACAACAGATTTTAATGTGATAAGAAGGGGCACCTTCAACATATGTGCCTTGTATGAAGCAAGGGAAAAGGGCATGGAGTAAAGAGTAACACACATATCAGACATTGCATAAATAGAATAGACTATGGACAGTAAGACCACAACAGTTCACACTATCAGTAAAATTTGAGAGCCAGCCGATAACTCTGATAGGAATTCTACATCTATGATCAAAGAAGGAGAAAAAACACTCCAAGTAGAAGACCTAGGGACATACTGTCGGTTTGTGAGTACTGTAAAAATAAAGAATGGGAAGAAGGCCTAAAATTGATATTTACACACCAGGGGAGGTAACTACCAAGCAACTCTCAACACAGGACATTACCAGGAAAGCTAACATCATGTCACAAAAAGGCAATGAGTCTGGGAAGACTATAAAAAATGTCACTCCTGACAGTTGCACTAAGGCACTGAGTTAGAAAGGGATTCAACAAAAGTAGGACCATAGCAGTTTCAGTTACGGACACTGTAGATACGGTACAACTAAATGCAGAAAATCTTTTCGCAAGTCTAATTAATCTAATGGAGTTTGTTTTATGCAAGTCTAATTAATCTAATGGAGTTTGTTTTAAAAGTGTTTGACAGAAGAAAATAATTTGACCTTTAACATTTATATAGGCAACTAATGATAACACATACCCCCATTGCTATTGATTATAAGCAACAATTGGACTAAGTGTCACATACACACACCACCCTTGATTAACTTCAGAGTAAGGGTTGCACAACTAAATAGAATATTTTTAGAATGAAGGTCAGCAGATGAAATGAATTTTAACATCATGTGGCTTCAGCAATCATGTACCGAGGCATTGAGAATCGTATGTATTACTGTCACATCGCAAGTAACATGTCATGGTGAATACACAATGGTTTTATAAGTGTTCTTAACAGAAACTATATATAACAAAGGATGGCGAAAATGACTCATCGCTCACCAAAGTAAAGGCTGCAACCAGTGAATAACATATATGACAAACAAAAAGGTCGCCACTCCATACATTTGCCACACCCTTGGATGTGCCGCCTGCGTGCTTTACACGCCTGCTTACGGCGGACCTGTTTACGCCTTATTCATGTGATAGTGAACGAGCTGTATGGTTCGGGAAGTGTGCGCACACCGAAGTTTACCACATGACTGAAACAATACAGTCACAAAGATAGCACCGTTACACCATAAGAACATTATTTGTGTTGAAATTACAACACATTATGTAAGAATTGTGACAATTAATCTATAATACAAGGACAAAATAGATGGATACCTGGAAAAAATGAGGAAAATTTAAGAAACAGTGCAAAATGGCCAATAATATACACAATGGATGACAATACACATTGGCACAGCAAGATCATGGATGACAGAGGTTCATCACTAGAAGAGACTATTTTTTGACTAAATCTAGACACTTTAAATTAACCCCTTAATCTCTACATATTTCAATAGGCAAACATTGATGTGACATTAGCCGGTGGCATAGCCTTGTGACTAGTCCAGCACTGGGAAGTTGTACAAAATTTAGCAACTTCAGACCATCTTCTCAATATCTAACACCCAGGAGCAAGTTGTAATAGAAAAATATTGCACATATTACTATAAAACAGGCCAGAATCTATCAAAATTTTTGAAATGCTAGTAGTGCCAGATAATGTTGATCCCAACAAGTTAACAAATGCATTGCAATATGCCTTGAGGAAATCAATTCTACACCTCCCCATTTCCGGGGTAAAGACTGTTCCACTCTTTCAAATCTATCTATATTTCCTTATTTACAATTCAAAGTTACTTTATGTATTTTCCCCAAACATTTTTTCCCTTCTTATATGTACATGTGTTGATTCGATGTGTTCTGTATACAATATTCTAGTGTACATGTGGTGTCACAAAAATGTGCTTTTTCTTGGTGTGGACATTCTCAATGGCCATCCTGAATGCGTCAGTCTTAGCATGCTGCTAGCTGCCATCAGCTCGGTTCCCGCTGATAGCGCGAGGCCGTCCGATGCCCCACTGTGACATAGCTGAATGAACAAGACTGTTCTGTTCTCTGCCTCTATGATGTAGATTTCTGGGGACCTGTAAACACTCTCCAAACATCCTTTACACAATGTCTCTCCAAATTTCATTCTAGCGACTCATTACACACTGTGGCTCCAATTTGAGTGCCTCCTTCTTTCACTTCAGCTGTGATGTCCTTTCTCTCATCCACCGCTCCTGTTCTTCATTTGAAACACTTAGTTGACCATCTTCTGTGACAGTCACATATTCCATATACAAAACATTAAAACTTATCCTCCATTAACATCGCGTGATACATTTTCCCTAGTCGTAATCTTCTCATTTCAGCCAATGCAATGTCTACCATAAATTATAGTGAGCACAGTAGTCTTCAGACTGCCAAAACATAACACTGATTTCTTCATAAACACATCAACTTATATTCCTTTCCACTTGACAAATTATTTCTTCTGTTTGTAACAATTCGCCGGTCTTCCATGTATTTCCTTCTAGGTTTTAAATATGTATAATACATTATAAGACATATTAAATGTGGTTCAATATTCCCTGCTGTTAGCTTGCCTATTGAACTTGCATCTCCACCGCAATAAGCAATCGTATTGTTTTCCTCACATCTGCGTAACATGTGAGTCAGGGTTCCTGACCTAAGACAACGCCTGATATACATGTCTCCCACGCACCTCCTGTGAAATTGCTTTGCACTCACACTACTGTCTGTGTATGCCCTCCTGATGTAACCACTTTCTTTGCTCTCATTAGTAAAACAGCTTTGCGCGTATTGCTTGCATTACAGTGAGTTGATTCCTTTTCCCTTGCAGTGCTCACTGTAATTGCTTCTACTGTATTTATCAAATATATCCGTTTTCCCTGCAATGGTACCTCTTTATTTAATTTCATATCCTTCAGATTTCTGTAGCTCCTGTCTCTTCTCATTATTTCTTCTCACAGTAACTCTTCACCTTCTTTCTTCCAATCCTCCATTTCTTCATAACCATTAGTGATGGCCAATTCCACTCACTTCTTCTTTCTTTTCTTCTCTTCTCCTCTGCTTCTTTCGGTTCCTTCATAATCATTACAAATGGTGATTTCCACTTGCTCCTGATACCTTTTACTATTTCCTTTTTTGACACCTCTTCACTTTCTTTCTTGACATTCCCTACTAGCAATGGTGAACTCTGCTTTCTACAAATCCTTTATTAACAATCAGTGGCATAGCTAGGTCAAGAAGGGCCCCTGTGCAAAAAAATTATTTTGGGGCTCTCAGGCCAGATTGGCGACCTTTTTTTTTGCTTCCCTTTGAGTTGCCCTTAGGGGCCCCCTGAACAGTGAGAGGGCCCTTAGTGATGGGCTTTCTGTGTCTCAGGGACCCCTTAAACGACTGTAGAGCTAAAAAAAAAAAGGTCGCCAGTTTGCTAAGCCTTAACAATAATAATGAACTCCGCTGCTTTTATTATTTCTTCTTGCGACAACTTTTTAATGTCTCCCTGAAGATCCTACAATTGCTTCTTGGGTATTTTATCCCAATCTCTCATTTTCTTTCTTCCTGACATCTTCTGGGCTAATTTGTATTTTGTATTCCACCGTGTCCATATATGACAACATGTCTCCTTCCACTTTTGTTCACCGTATTCTTCCACTGCTATACTTGGGGTAACTAGCGTTGCTTCTTCTTCACTCTTCAATTTAATCACGTATCCCTATATGCACACAACCGCTTTCCCGTAATCTATTATGGCCTTCTACTTCTTTATCCAGTCTCTTCTGATTACATCGTTGTACAGGACATCCACCCCTGCTGAAACCACATATATCTGCTGCCTCATTCTCAACTCCTTTCCATCCTTCAACGTAATATACTATCCTGCCCTCTGTGGGAATGTTTCTGCCCATGATTCCTGTGATTCTGAGACATTCGTCATTTTATAATGTTGGTTTCCTCTTACACACTCTGATCTGAGAAGTGGCACCTGTGCTCGTGAGAGAAAAAGAATCTCAATTGTGCTGTATTTGCTTTCTTCACACTCTAACTTTGTTTTTCCTGCTGTGGAGTGACTTCTCACATTCTTACATCACCTTGGAACTAATTTGCATCATGGCCTCCTTTCCAACAAAGATAATACCTCAATATAGCTATTGTAGCAATTCCTCATATAGCTGACACCTCTGTACACTGTCTTGCATTGTGTCTCATCTTTCCACAGAACTGACAATTTGCTCCGATCTTCAGCTAACTGCATTCAAAAATTTATTTATTCCTTCTCTACTCATTTCTGCATGCTTCCTTCAGTCACCTTTTAGGTGCTGCTGTTTTTCTTTTGCCGACATAATTATGGCTTCTTCAACTATGGAAATTTCTACCACTTCAGTTAATGATAGTTCCATTCCTCTTAATCTGAGCACCGCAATGATTATCTCGTCTACTAATACTTGCTCAAACACCATGAAAGTGAGATTGTGGATTAATTTCAAAGCTCCTGTTAATTCATTTCCTTTCAATTCTCTCTTGGTTGATTCCCGGAATTCATGCACTATTCCATCCAACCGATTAGCCCATTCTCCAACTGATTCTCCTCCTCTCTGCTGGCTTGCAATCATACTTACTGTGTAGTGATCAACTATGCGTTTGGATCTATAGTTTTCTACTAACACTGCTCCCAACTCTTCCCAATCTTTGACCTGCTCACGCACTAGAATCTGTTGCCTAGCTTGCCCTCCGATACAGGTCTTTACAAATCTCAACAGGATCTCATAAACCTCCGCATCCACCAGACTGAATGCCGTATCACAATTATCCCGAAATTCCTATAAGGCTCCTTTCCTGCAACAAAAAGAATTAACATTAATGCTTCTGATAAACTCACCTGTGATTTCTCTACACCTCCTTCTTCAGAGGTCTCACTTTTCCCCTCAGTGGTGGGCATGGTGACAAATGCTTGCTACTCACATTCCTAATGACCCGCTGCCATCTTGCGTAGTGCATAGTCTCCTTATTGCTGTTAACCTCCTATACACTGCTGATAAAAATTCTTCCCAGGTGTTCTTCCGTACGCGACGTTTCGACAGCTTCCTCCACTTTCTTTATCAGGTGAACTGAAAGTCGAAATTGCTACTGCGACGACACATCACCGACTGCGTATGCCTTGCAGTCCTGGCTCATATAAATACGCTTTGGTCAGCAGACGCATATGAGGTCCACTACAAAAGCTGCTTTCAGCTGCTCTCCCATTGGCTGCTGCATTGTCTAGGTCTCATAGGAGGCCCGCAACGGATGGCTGCATATCGGCTCTCTTCCAGCACACGTCTATCGCGCTGATGATGGGCTTCCGTACTTTTCTCAAGAAAAGGCTACTATCTTTCTTGTTGTTGGTACTCAATCTAATCCCCAGTGATTATCTAATTATAGAATCCCCAAAATACATGGTACAAGGCAGTACTTCAGTCTTGTTGAAATGCAGACTTGACATATGTTGCACATTGGGAAGGACAATCTTGGCTTTCGAGTGCCAGGAGTTTACTCAATCCCATGTGAATGTGGCAAAGTATACATCGGGCAATCAGAACTGTTGAGGAACGCTGCATCGAGCACCAGCGACATCTGCGGTTACTACAGCTCGAAAAGTCCGCATTTGTCGAACATGCTGTAGAAAATTTCCACGTAATAAACTTCAACATAACTGAAGTACTGGCCCGGACCAAGTATTCCTGGGATCCTATAATTAGATAATCACTGGAGATTAGATTGAGCAAGAGCATCAACATAGATGGTGGTCTTTTTTGTTGAAGCATGGAACTTATCCGGCAG
>JARYHS010013630.1:294275578-294292442 GCA_031002005.1 Vandiemenella viatica
TTCGCAACCGCAGCGTTTACAGACTTGTGACGTTACTCAAGCGTCCACCAACCATAGAGCGTTTTCTGTCACGTGTCCCAGAGGTGAGAAAAGTCTACTTTTCAATTCGCTTTTTATTAAAAATAATCCACTTTTTCTTTTCAAAATTCAAAAAAGCATTAATCTACGAGAATGACTATAATTTATAATATACTTTTAACACTATCAAATAGCCTATTCCACCTCGGTTCAATTTATTGCCTGTGTGTCTTTATTTTCTTACTACTCTCTGTAACATTACAAATTATTTTTACCAAAATTTTACACAAGATAACTAACAAATTTTTTGTCTTTTATCCAAAAAAATTTGTGGAAATCAATTAAAATAGTAGCCTTTGATAAAACTTTTTTTTTTTTTTTGCTTATTGTTCAGTATTCTGCAAATAACTATTAAATCCTTCACTTAAAACGAATATATTCTTTGGTCTAAGATAGAAACTTTTCTTTTCAAGAAGACATATTGGGAGTGGTTTACATCGTGATACACGCATCGCTAATACGGTGCTTATGAAAGCAGCTTATTTATTAATAATAGTACCTAAACTCTTGCTGCCTCATGCTATAACAAGAACATTCTGGTCCAGGCAGCATTTCAACCTAGCGCTATCTCCGTTAATATTGCCACTAACAAAACCTAACGATATGCACACACCTTAACACATTAAACGCATCGGAACTAATTTCGAATTACTAGCAACATTTTCTATATCAGAATTCCTTATTAGCTTAGCATAAATTATCACAATTAGTTGATTATATACTTTCAGTATGAATTTGCAGCTGGAGTATAGCACGCACACTAACCAAATCACTGTTTCGCGATGTAAACTTGACCTGTAATATTAAGTTAAGCTGTGTTAAGAGTTGTAATGAATTCTGGCCTTTCAGTTGTACAGCGCAAGTTAATAGCATTTTAGTATACATTTTTAAATCACGTTACTTTAATAATTATCATGATGCTGATGCCATAGTTCATGTGACAGGATGTAGTTCCGAATTTATTCATTATTTACTTCACTTTTATGTCTGCCATATTGCAAAGGTAATTTTTCAGGCCAGTTTTTCGTGGTTGCTTTGATATCACAAACTGAAGTTTAAATCACATTTCATGACGTCAATAACATGCAATATGGTGAATGTATTAATGAGAGGATGATAGGAACCTTCTTTTCTGGGGACAATGTTATTAATGTTACAATTTTATTAAAAAACGCTTATTTGTTAATAACAATAAATGCGTATTTAACCACATTTTATTAGAATCATACTTATAGGATATTTTACTTAACATTGAATTTAAGTTTTCATGGGGTGACACCATGATATCCGCCCCGGGTGTCACCCATGCTAACTACTCCACTGCTTAAGTCATTCATCATTGTACATTAATTGATAAAATAGAACAAACTATATATACCGCGCAAAAAACACTAAGAAGAGCTAGATTTAGGGATTGCAATCCAGCGAAGCGGGATCCCGCATCATTATCCGTTCAGGCGGATCCCGCACAAAATTAAGCGGTGAAAACGTGTCAGTCTGCGTGACTCTCTGCCCCACTCGGTCTCTATCCGATGTATTGTGCTGTTTATCTCTGCCCTTGTTAAGTAGAAAGTTAATTATGTTTCACTTGTTTTTTTTTT
The DNA here is from genome assembly GCA_031002005.1 of Vandiemenella viatica. Lineage (NCBI taxonomy): Eukaryota > Metazoa > Arthropoda > Insecta > Orthoptera > Morabidae > Vandiemenella > Vandiemenella viatica. The sequence continues at coordinate 294,277,258 of JARYHS010013630.1, forward strand.
TTTTTTTCTTAGATGTTGTTATGGGGAAAGGAGTTGGTTTTTTGTCCAGCAACAGCACGATATTTAAATACTTAAGAACTGTACCATAAACATATATCATAGTGATAGATCTACAGATTTATGCATTCTAACTATTTCCTTGTTTAAAGCTGGGCAGAGACAGGAAAAGAGCCGTCGACATTCGTTCGATAACTGAAAAATAGTCACGACCCAAACATGGCAATGGGCTGGTCATATTGCTCGAAAAAAGACGACAGATGGATTACGGCAGTTCTGGATTGGACAACAAGGAACCTGAACAGAGCAAGAGGAAGACACCCGGATCGTTGGGATAGGACATACGACAAGTGACAGGCGTTAACAGGAAGATTTTTTTTTTTTTTTTTTTGTAACTGCTTTACGTCTCTTTTTAACATCGAGGTCTTTAGAGACGGGAAAGGATGGGGGGCAAGGATGGGGCAAGGAATGGGAAGGAATTCGGCCATGGCCTTTTGAAGGAAGCATCCCGGCATTTGCCTGGAGTGATTTGGGGAAACCATGGAAAACGCCATATCTGGATGCCCGGACGGGGATTCGAACCGCCGTCCTCCCGAATGCGAGGCGAGAACGCTAACCGTTACACCGCCCCGCTCGGTTTAACAGGAAGAGATATGCTCAAGATCGATCAGCCTGGAGTGAATTAGAACAAAACTAGCTGGTGCCCACGACTTCGTTCGTGTTTGTAAAACATTTGCATTGACAGCTACCGACTTGTAACCATCATAGTGCACGATGGGAGACTCGAAGTTAATATCACACACAAACATCAGTGATCTGCGCAGGGTATTTTGGGTGCAAACTGAAATACAGGGACACATATGTCTTTGATCCAAATATAAAATTACATTCCGTCGGCCAATTTCAACCACCATATCTGCCACACCCCCATAGCTACCGACATGACACCACCATTGTGCATGCTGGGAGACTTGAGATTAATACCACACACAATCACTAGTGGACTGCGCTGGGTGGTTTTGGCTGTGGAGTGAAATATAGGGACATGCATGTCTATTTTTTATCAGGTCCACCACTTTCAACCACCATATCTACCACACTTCCAAAGCTACCAACAGGCAATCACCATAGTGCATGAAGGAAGACTCCACGCTACTACCACACACAAACTCCAGTGATCTCTGCGCTCGATACTTTTGGCTAAAAAGTGATACTAGTGACACACGTGTCTTTGATCGAAATAGAAAGTTCCCCAGGTCGACCACTTTCAACCACCATATCCCCTACACCGCCATAGCCACCGACATCTAATCAACATAGAGCACGATAGGAGAAGTGATGCTGCTACCACACACAAACACCAATGGTCTTTGCTGTGTAGTTGTGGTTGAAAGAGAAGTATAGGGACTCACAAGTCTATGGTAGAAATATCACATCGACCAACTTCAACCGCCATATCTCCCATTCGGCCAACGTTGTGCACGATAGGAAACTCCATGCACTACCACACACAAACACCAGTGATCTGCGCTAGGTAGTGGCGGCTGAAATGTGAAATATAGGTAAACACACGTCTATTTATTTTTATATATATACATTATGTAGCATCAATTGTAAAATATAGCTCATCTGGCTTAAAGAGGCTGCAACTGAAACAAGGATTGATAAAGGTATAATAATAATAATAGTATGTATATTTACGTTTTAACGCTCCACTATAAAGCACAATATGACAGATATTCCAGAATATTCTACTCTGAAATTATACTAATTTTCTAGATTGCCCCCACTCCTCTCGTACATGCCGCTTCCCATACGAGACGGAGCGGTTTGTCGCGCCCAGTGACTTCTGACTAAGGAATTCCAACTTTACGCAACTAACAAAAATATTATTTCATTTTAATCTTATAATGCATTTACTACAACAAAAAAAGTTAAGAGAAAAATAATAATTCCTTGAAAATGGAACCCACGGAGAAAAATGGGCAGCTGAAAAAAGCGTGTCAAAGCTAAACTTGAAAGAAAAAAATTCATCTAAATTCGCGAAATGTGGTCTGACCTAAATTAGGGAAATAAAATACGCCGTAAACAATCTTTATAAATTAAAAGTGTTTTGTTTCGTAGTAGTATGCAGTATGTTGAGTGATATTGTAATTTTATGAAAACCAATAACTATTATAAATTTAATATAAAAATGATTGGTAAGTAATATTATATTTTCTTTAAATAATTAATTAGGCTACCTGGTAGATTTCGCTACACAGCTTTGAAAATTGCGCTGAAGGCATAGAAGTAATTATTGATTACACAAAGGTACTCTTGCTACAAAAAGAACTATCAATTTCTCATACTCATCCAGCGAAGTGCATTTTCGCATTACCAAATCAAAACTAGTTCGGATCTCATCGCCTGCATTGGACAGTTACAATAAATCCCTCGTAGTTAGATTGGAGCGATACGTTCACGCATATACAGACGTATTCGCTCCACCTTTTTCGCATGAATACGCGTCTCCTGGACTGCCAGCCTAAAGGACAAGATAATTAGTAATAAAACTGAGATGGTAATTTTTCGATTTAAGTTTAAAATAACAAGTACTAAAATCTAGTTTAAAATAAATATAACAGGAGGTTTAGTAAACATTAGAGGATGCAACCTATCTATGCTTGATTATGCATGAAGAGTAATACGTGAAACACAAAATGGTCTGAAATTCCTCGGGCGAAACCGTGAGTAAACGGTAGTGTTTCACAAAGCCTGCTAATTTAGCGGTAACGTTCGGACCTGTCTTTCGATTCTAGATCCGGCCCCTAGATTTCTGCTTCCCATAATTTCCGAAATCACTCCAGACGAATGCCGAGATTGTTTCTTCATAAAATCGTTGGTTGGATTTCTTGCTGTTCCTTGCGTAAATACTCGCGGACTCTAATAGCATCGTAGTAGAAAAGCCATAATGACCTAAAAAAAATCGTCACTATGCGCTGATAATTAACACATTATATGAGCTATCAGTTGGATCAGGGCCGCATTTAAGCATAGGCTGTAGGGCCTGCACCACAACCCTCGGTCTCCCGCCTGATAGTAGTAGAGCTAAAAAAAGGTCGCCCATAATTTTTTGGGCCGAATGTCGAATTTAAGCATCAATAGTTGGAAGCAGCCAGGACCACTTTCGACAGGGGGGGCCGGCACCACATGTATAGCCTAGGGGCCCACAGAGCCTAAATGCGGCCCTGAGTTGAATATTGAGTTTTCGGAAGTTATTCGTAGGATTTAACTAGCAAGAACACATTTTCTGTAAGACGTTATTTCTTTTAAATGCAATGATTTAGAAAATTCAAACAAGCAAATAACGCAATGCAGACATAACTTTGTACTCCATGCTATTTGAGTTTCATAAAAACTGCTCCGCTGGAATATCTGTAACTATGACAGGTCTATCTTCAAAACATTTTTTAAAGTTACGAACTTTGCCTTATCGAGAGGGTTAACGAAATTACACTGGACGCTTAACATAACAGTATTTGAGAACGTAGGATTATTTTAACCTGCAACACGCATTTTTTTCTTTTTTTTTCACTGTGGTCTGGTTTATATATTCTGATTCATATGACGCGATAAAATCTGCCACGACTTGTGTTATAGAATTATCCCAGTATTCAGTTAAAATGATTTCTGGATTGGTTCGCTGTAGACCACAAAAAAGAAAAAATGTGTTGGAAGGTGGCGTGTCACGACATTCAAATCCCTCCTGCTTCTTCCTATTTTTTGAAGGAATGATTGAAAGAATTATACGCTGTTTCCATTACATTTAGCCGCATTTCTTTAATATTTGTCGCGCGAAACATAAACTGCCATTTACATTGCTAGCTGAAAAATTTGTTGATTCTGCTCTTCAAATATTTAACCGATTTTTCTTTTTCGGCAATTGAACTGTTTACTTCATGCAATATAATGTTCTCTGGTGTTTAGCAGGATGGTGTCGCTAAAACACAACGTTTCGACAGCTGGTTCTGCAGTCATCAAGTATCAGATAGCTGTTAGTGTTGTAAGCTAAATGTCACCGCCAAGACTGGCGTAGCAGAAGCCGTTATTTTGACCCCCATAACAGCTCGGTTGAGTGAAGCGAAGAGTAGACCCCGTCTGATGGTGGTTTACTTGTTTTATTTGTCCTTTATTTGATTTGTCGCGTTGAACTAGTTGTGTGGACGAATTTGATACATTAGTGTTATACTTTGCATGGTCAGCCCAATGATGGGCCAAAACGTTTTGACAGACGACGGGATTCGAGGAGAGGACTTGGCGCGGATCTACGCCTTGAACGGCGATTCTGGAGAGGGTTTGACGAGAGAGGACATCTTAACTTCTGACGTCGAGGCGAATGAGTGCGCAAGGTGCTCACAAGCGACAGCCGTTGAAACTTCGTCTTTAAGCCGTCAACATACCACACACAAGGCCACCCCACCAGGCTCGAATGGGTGCGCAAGGTGCCCGCAAGCGACAGCCGTTGAAACTTCGTCTTTAAGCCGTCAACATACCACACACAAGGCCACCCCACCAGGCTCCAACAATAGCGCTGTTGAGTTCCTAACGGGAACGAACGGCGCATCATTCAGCCATCGTCATCTCACTCGGGTTAATAATTACATGAAAAACATGTTCACATAAACAGAACTGCCTACCCTAATTAAAAGATCCTGAGAAACAAGTTTCATGCTCTGCAAATCACTAAACTTATTTAGCCAAATCCAAGCTGTATCAACTTTAATAAAAACATGTTTCTCACTTTTGTTAATATTATTCAGATTGTTAATAAATCCTGCCTGAGCTATTCGATAAGACCAGTCTTTGAAAATTTATTTATTTCAATGTTTATTCAATTCGCCCCCTCTATAGACTTGCTCTCAAGTATTAATAAATTAATCACCAAATTTACAATGTAAATTGGTGTGAGAGGTGCTATTTATATTTTCCTCTTTATTATAAATTAGTATCAAAAGTTTGCAAAGCTATAAATAGCTATTGGTAGCAGAAAAGAGTAAAAAGAAAAAAATATACATGCTGAATGAGACAGTCTTTTGGAGAGATATCAACACGTAAAAAACTGAATTAGCTTAGTCCACAACCCGAAGGTTGGTTGGGACCTTCTGGAAGGCGTACTAAGCTATTGTGTCATTTCCTCTGGGACCTACAGTTTAACGTGGAACGTCTTAACATAGCTCATGATCAAACACAACTCTTAAAAATTCTTGGTAACACCGAAAAAAAATAAAAAATATTGGCACATCGAAAACCTTATTCGAATGAGTATCACTGATTTAGAATGAAAACTGAGCCGTTTATTCAAAAACAAAATATAAACTACAGGGCCGCAATATCCCCAATCGAACATTTACTGCTGACTTTAAGAGTTATTGCTACTGGAGATTCATGTACTTCTTTCATGTGGCTATGTCGAATCTCGATACTCAGTATTCAAAATTGTGGCAGAAGTTTGGAGCTGGAGAAGGTACATAAAAGGAGTGTTAGATTTGTTTCTGGAAATTACCGCAGATCGCAGTCAGTAACAGATCTGATAAAAGAGCTGGAATGGGATTAATTGAAAGACAGGAGGAGGATGAAGAGAGTCCGCGCATCCAGATTTGGGTTTTCCATTGTTTTCCCAAATCAATCCAGGCGAATGCCGGGATGCTTCCTTCCATGGCCGATTTCCTTCCCGTTCCTTGTCCCCAATCCCAATTGTTAAAAAAAAAACAAATATGAAGCAGGACCCATGATACATGAACAGAAGAAGCATTAACAGAATAAACAATTTCAACGCCTGGATTGGACGATGTGTGTTAAATTCATGTTAGCCGGACAGTTTTAATCCATCGACGTTAGTTTATGTACTTGAGAATGGCCATTGGTTCATGGGAGCCTTCTTCTCACCTGTTATTTGCATCTAACTTAAACATAAACTCAACTTCACACACCTCATATCTCCGTACTCCATGTAATTGTTTCGCAACATTATTCCCTCTCTAGCGCCATTTAATTGGACAATGTATGCTCTTGCCCAAATTAAAATCAGAATGAGATATGTGATATATGAGGGGGAGAGGTATATAAATCTATACTGGATGCTCCTCTGGAAATCGACAGTGCAATTATATAACAGGTATATTTTTTTACCGTCTCATTTTCAAAAGGCACCAACAAATAAATCGCCATTCAATCAGAGTAGATGGTAAAGACTCTCAAGATTTGAAAATTGATGACACGCGACAGGTGCTTAATGACAAACGGCCCGGGCACCTTATCTGCATGGACACATATTGTAACCCCAACTTTCCCTAACCGGTGGGAATGACATGTTGTTATTCACTACTTCCCCTGATCTGCAAGTAACAACCCGCTTTTATTGTAAACTGACTTAAGGAAGATAATTATTAATGTATTCTGGTATATATGCGCCTATTAGAAACTGGCCAGCAAACATCAAAGGTAAACTCCTCTCCATTGCCTACAGTTATAACCTGTTCCTGGACGGTAATGAAAGGTCATTAAATTAGTTCCCCAGCAAGGCCGTTTCTATTAGAGGGCTCTCACTGACGCGACTTGGCGTTATGAAATTAACAATTCAACCAAAACGGATTAAACTGCATGAATAAATGTTGTTAATATGATAATACTGTAAAACAGTTTCGAATTTTGACGAGTCTTGCAACTGGAAGATATGTGTTCGATATACGAGAATACACAAAAATCAAAACTTCGTTATTTTTCATCCGATTCCAGCCTTAGTATTATTATTTGCCACTTTTATATGAGCATACAAATTTATTCCCAATTTATTCCCGCTATGAAACCAAGGTAATTAATCAGCGAGCGGTCCTTTCTGCCATGCTATGTACATTAATGTTGAAGCACAATGAAAAATAATTTTTGTTTATTTGCAATATTTAAACAAAGCGATAGTAAAACCAGCTGTATTATTGGTCGAGGACGTGATGGTGTCTGATGCTTGACGGTTACCTGGTTCGAACTCCAGTAGTGGAACAAGCTTACCGAACGTAGCGGGTGAGTGACTCTGGCCTCACCTCCGATAGATCGCGGGATCGAATTCTCGTCCAGCCATCCAGATTTCGGTTTTCGATGCATGATTTCCCGAAATCACTACAGACGAATGCCAGGATGGTTCCATCAAAATGCCATCGCCGAATTCCTTCCCGATTCTAGCTCACCGTCCTTTACCGTCTCTAATCACCTCGATGTCGATTAGTCGTAAAACCATAAGCAAAAAAATATGTTAATAATATAAAAAGTAAAATAGTGGTGAGAAATTCCTAATCACCAGTTTGTTTATCAAACACTTGGGTTGGTTTCCAAACCTCTCCAGACATAGAGCTTACTTACTACACAGTTGATGGAGGCTCCCTCGGTGTCATGGGGAGAGTGGGACTAAATATATCGGCACCGAGTTTACCGTCTCCTTTCATAAATACGAAATAAAAAACTACTGCACCATTCTTAACAACACTAATCACGGTAATCTACGTTCTTATACGTTCATGTAACACTTAAAACACACGGAGGAAACGAAATGTCCGTCCTCCCTGTACAACCGAGCCTAGTTCACCTCTTTCTGGAGGTTCGGACCTTTCTTTGCGTTTCGGATCACACCCTCCAATCTTTAAGCATAGATTTAAATTTTAAAATTAGTTTGAAATTAAAGCTTTAAATTACAACTAAAATGTCGAAATTATTGTGGAATTTAACACCCAACGGCACCTGAGGTGATCAAAATGTTCATTGGATGTTTTACAAGCAATCCTTTCCAATAAATACGTTTTTAAGAAGAATTGATTTACTTCTTGCTTCCTGTTTCCACCCTGTTACTTTATTACTCAATCACTACCTATAAGAATCAGAGCAATGTTTGTGATTAAAGTAGATAGAATACTTAAAAATAGACTTGCTTATAGCAATTGAAACTGAAATCAGTTGCACTATTATAATCAAAACTAACAATGAAATGTTGGACTTTTCAAACGGTGGATACAGTAGAATAATGCATTAAAAGTGCTTAAAAAATGGGATAACGTTCGCTTAAACAGTATTTCAAAATGTCGCATAGTTTTTGTTTCACCCGTCGATGAGTGTTTCAAAGTATTTCATAAGTAAGATGAGATTAATTTAACACAGCAGAAAAAACGAAATAATTTGAAATTTCTTATCACAGACGACCGTGGTGGATTCTGAAATCATCATGAATGTTCAAACGTTGAAAGCAAATGTCCGGGAAAGATAAGGAAAACAGGCAAATATACTTATACTGATATAAAGAACGTCGGCATTTAGGCGACGGGACAGCAGCTCTCAGGTAAGGTGCTCTCTTTGTAGTTTTTCACTGCAGTCGGTGTGAATTTCTACTATAATAAATTGACTGATTTTATCACGCTAAGCATACACTCTACCTCTGCATAATTTTAAGATCGAAATTAAGTTTTTAAAACCAGTTTTGATTTGGAATATCCACTCAGCGGAAACACAATTTCCGTTATTTTCCTCGCGATGTGGCGGAAATCATTGCACACGCAAAAAAATACGTTGGTGACGTATTGGTTTATTTTCATATTAAATTCGATGCTATACCACAGCCTTTGGCAAGAGGGTACGGAACATACCAGTACATTAGCAGAAGATTCTGATCTTCTACTCTGTTGGTCGCTGAATGTCTTTGTTGATGGGGTAAGAATCACATTGACAGGTGTAAGAGGACAACTTCTTGGTAGCTAGTCTTTACTTATAAAAAGACTAAAATCGGGAAAAAAATCTGTTCATTAAAGACATTAAAAAAAAAAATGTTTGCGTTACTGTTTATGAGCTACAAAGAGGGAATCGAATTTGTGTTTGTCTGTCTGTTTAGATAAACGGAATTCACACAAAAATTTCTAGTGGGAGTTTGATGGGGTTCTGAATAATGTACAGTCCTTGGTCCCGGAGGTATAATGGGTAATTTTCATTCTGATGTGAAGTCGCAAATCTGAGAAATGTAGGGTTAATGTATCCTGTAGTTTAGTATCTATTTACCTTTGAACGCGATTCACGTAAAAACTACATGACGGATTTAATTACTAATACAGTCGAAATGTTTATAGTAATTTCAGTGTACAAATGATATCGTCTGAGGAATAAAGTTAGTTTTTCTTTCTGGCGACTTGCTAACATAATCAGTTGAACAGAGAGGTCCGATCATTGCAGCATCTAGTAGAATAATGTGTTGAAACAATTCAGGCTGGTAATGTCGTATGCGTGAGAGACACTGTTCCGGTCCTGTTCCAGTGTAGGAGCTCAGGCCACTTCGACAGACTATGGCCAATGGGCTTACCTCAGCACTCGGCGGTATGATATTCAAAGCTTTCTAACCGCGAAAGACGCGCATCGCCGATGTTCCGAGGCTAGAAGCTAACTGGCTACCATAGACTCAAGATTCCCTGGCGGTGGATAGATCAGATTGACTTACTGTAATATGATTATTCGAGAGAGGTAGCACCCAGATAGGGGTTAGCGCTTCAATGGAGCTGTTGCTAGAACTAGTAATGATACAGGGTTTGGCATAAATCAATCCAGACGAATGCCGGGATGCTTCCTTCAAAAGGCCATGGCCGAATTCCTTCACGTTCCTTGCCCCAAACCCTTCCCGCCTCTAATTACCATCGCCGTCGACGTAGCGTAAAGCCTAAGCAAAAAAAAAAAAAAAAAAAAAAAAAAAAAAAAAAAAAAAAAAAAAAAAAAAAAAAAAAAAAAAAAATCATATTGTGAAATCTCCCGAAGGTTTGGCCGTAATATAAGTGCAATGTCAATATACAGACTTATTATACAGTGATAAAAGAAAGCTCTAATACTCCTAGAGCAGACACGGATCCATACAGTTGAACAACAGCATGTGAAGACTGCCAAATTGATTGGGTTGCTGTTGCTGGCAGACGGGTGACTGCAGGCCAGATCCAAGCAGTGGTTACAGAGAGAGTCACCCAACGGACGATTGTAAACCAACTACTTGAAGCTGGATTATTAGGTTTCGGATCTTTAGGACAAGTCATATTTTTTTCCTGCCTTCGTTTTGAGCTGAGATGCTGAGTTAATCACTGATTCAACGTTTCTGATTGTATTTAAATGTATTTTATATAGCATATAAATGCATATTCAGACCATTTTCCTAGTTTTGGTCATATTTCGATGATATTTATGGTTTATATTTTGAGGGAAAATCTTGTATTTTTTTTAATAGTACCGGAAATTCATAAGATATAGATGAGAAGAAATTCAGATAATGATTCACAGAACTGTACTCCTGCTATACAGATGGGGAAAAAACAAAATTAATTTTCAATGAGGTCAGAATTCACCAGTCAAGAATTAAAGCTATACATTATTGTCACTCTCTAAACGTAATATTCCGCCCGCCTTTTAATTTTGACAATGCAGCAAAAGCATGCCTTTGTCAATCAAAATCTCAATGAAATATCCTAGTCATCGTTAGATCCGTATTGTATCAGTGAGTAGACCTATCGCCATGCCGAAGATAAAATTTTCTGAAAGTGCGAAGTTACGTAAGGGAATTTAGGAAGGAGTACTTTAGTACAGATGAAAGGGTTCTATTCTGTAATTTATCTGAAATTAAAGTGGCTTCAACAAAACGATTTAAAATTTAATTTCCTAATGGTGCAGCGAGTGCACGGAAGCAAATTATGCTGACTACATGAAAGCGACACTACTAGATAAAATAAATGATATATAATTGTGAATATTATGACGTACAATAAATTTAAATGTTTGATAATATTTTGTCATTTTTAGATCATATTTACCCATTGAAAGGTCATATTTGCCTGCACATTTCTCTATATTTTTGGTCGTATAGATCCGAACCCAATTGATTACAGTCTCTGACCCCTATTCAATGTGTTCCATTAATCTGATATCATTGCCAGCATCGTTTAACCTGGCGCAATGCATTAACGCAAATGAACAGGTGAATCGCATACATTTGTGTTTAGAGACGAGTCTCGATTCTGTCTGTGGCAAAGTGATAATCGACGGCATGTTCGCAGGCGTAGCAGAGAAACGGCTTACCTGCTTTGATTTCATAATGTCACACAGGTGCAGCCACTGGTGTCATGTTTTGGTGGTAATCAGTTTCGACAGCAGGACTGAGTTGGCTGTTGTTGAAGGCACAATGACAGCCCACCACTACGTGGACGTGGTGCTGCATACCCTACATGTTCACCATCCAAATCTCATCTTCCAACAAGACAATTGCCGTCCTTATACTGTGACCATCACAACACAAGCCTTGCTAGGGTTTACGATCACAAATTGGACAGCACGGTCGCCAGATTTGTCCCCAATACAGCATGTCTGGGCTGCCAGGAGTAGATACATTAGATCATATGGTCACCAAGCACAAACTGTGCAACAACTGACTGCAAAAGACATGCAGGCATAGAGAGACATACCCCAGGAAGACATCCGAACACTTATTGATTCAATGCCTGCAAGGATCCACAAATGTATTGGTGCTCAAGGTTGGTACATTTCTTACTGACAACTGTATCCAAAGGTAATAAACTTTTTCTGATCCATTTCCATTTGTTATCATATCTTCTGGGTATGCCCCTGGATATATCTTCAAAGATTCCTAAAATTCTTCCATTCCTGTGTTCGTGTTGAGATTTTAATATCCTCCAGTGTAACTATAGGACTACCAAAGATTCCGCAATAAATTTAAAAATTCGAAAGTTACCCAATCATTTCTTATTGAAACGTTAACATAAGCTGTTTTTAATTGCCTTCGCAACCTTGGTATTTGTAGGACCAAGGGATATCGAGAGGAAAGTTGACAGAAGTGGCTTGGTCCAAGTAGAAGCAATTCCAGACCCATAAGAGGTCACATCGGTGCAAACCTAGGATTCGGGTTCCACAAGTCGTCAGACCCTGGGGATACTGTATAGTCAGAGAAGCAACTCTACAATAAGTTCGTTCATAAAAATAGAAGAATAAATAAAATATAAAAACAACGTAATTAAAAAAAAACAACGGGTCAGATAATATAAGAACACGCCTTTGCGATATCTGCCGTCTTTACATGATGTACTTAACAAGTGAAGTATTTTGATAACCGCCTAATATACAAGTTCCGTGGTTCGGATTCCCCGTTAAACTGTAGGTCCCAGAGGAAAGGAACTGGCCGTCCTACCTCTGACACAATGGCTTAGTATGCCTCCTTCGGGAGGATCCAACCAACCTTCGGGTTGTGGACTAAGTTAAGTTTTAAGATACTGTACAAGTAGCTACGGACTCCTAAATATGGCATTGTATGTACAGAAGACCGTCTCCACTTGTAAATTTTAGATTTCTAGCGCTGCTCTGTAGCATATAACAAAAATATTGTAAACGGCTCCAATGTTCGTTCAGTTTATGATTAAAGCTCAATTTTTGTTGAGGAACAGAAGTTTGACATCCCTGTCGATTTAAGGAATCCACAGAGAGGTTACCCATAATAGAAATTTTCTTCTTCTCTGAATTTATAATGGAAAATTCCTAGAGAAACATACGCTTATTTATTTCATCGCGATCATATTTACATATTCTCGATCAATAGGAAGCATAGCAAACTTACATGAACCTAGAGTTCAAGTGCTAACTAATGTTATGATTTCGCTAGCAAGATACGTGGTTCCGACTGTTTTAAAACACATGCTCTACAAAAACTGATTACCAACGACAGACGATGTCATCTACGAACACTTGGACCCATTAGGATTGACTTGTTTAATTGCTAGTTTAATGCATAGTTTTCTGAATCATCGTGTTTGCATAAATTGTAATATTGTAAAACGAATAATGCGAAATGTACTAAATTTATCGAACACGAATCTGTCAGTTGATAAATTCAAAAATTACTAGAAAATACTTCAAGGCACTTGTGAATCTTAGCATGAAAAATAGTGAATGGAATTCTAAACAACCAAAACAATTTTAAAAAAAAAATTAATTTCATGCCACGCTTAAAATGTCTAAGTTTAATTGATGACCGGACAATGGAAGTGGAAGCCTGGACTACGCGTATTCCGACATTAGGATTGGTGTAATGCAGCCTCTGACTCGCGGAGGGGTAGGCGGTGCCGTGCACCAGGGCCCACAAGCTCAGCTCGGGGAGAGGGCACGCTCGGTGAGCCCCCGCCAGCAGCAAACCTCACACGCTTAAAAAAAAAGGGGGTCGCGAGGGCCCCAAAAGTATTTTTTTTTTTTTTTTGCACCGGGGCCCTTGTTAACTAGAGCTGTAAAAGTAACGAGAAATTTTGTACCCGTATGTATTCGTTACTAAACCAATCAATACCCGTTACTTTCTAATCGTTACTCGTTACTTTCGGTACAATCGAACAATAGCATGAAGCATCCCATCGCATACGGGACGACTTCTTTCGTACTTGGTAAAGTTTAAGTAAATTGTTTATTTAGTAAAATAAGATTAGGTAAGTTGTTTGTTTGGATAAAATTTAAAGTAATTAGCACATGGATCTTACGGAAAAACTCTAAATGTACACTTGATTTGCTGTAATGAATTTTATATTCGAAAGAATAATCTAATTTCAGAACAAACACCTGTTTGCACACACAAAAAAAAAGACCTGACCTTTCACCTGACTGTGGCATATCTAGTGACAATAACTAATGGCGGTTATTTTTTAAAGTCGCCTACTCAAAATCCTGCATACAAGTCTGAAATGATAATGGTACATGTATTTAACAAATATTATACAAATATTATATTTCATTTTAAATAGGAGGTTTCACCAATGTCTTCCTTTACTGTCTTCATTTATTTTTGTAAATTCTTCATCCTTTTGTGATGGGTTTGTTAAAATAAATGTGGACATACCATCAAATCGGGCCTGCAGGCAGAGTGCTACTGACTCCCGCTTTGTTTCATTTAAAAAATATCAATATTCAAAACTTTTAAATCAATAACATAGGTACAGGACAAACACGCGATTAGATTCGTAATTGTTGTTGCGTCATGGTTAAAACAAACATTCAACATCAAAGCCAGAAATCAGTAACAGATATGATAAAAGAGCTCGAATGGAATTCATTGCAAGACAGGATGAGGCTGAAGAGGGTCATGGGAGTGTACAAGACGTATATTGATGATGAGGCATGGAAAGATATTGGTGTAAGAATTAAAAGTAATGTTTGGGAGGGAAAAGATGACAATGACCACAAGCTGGCACTAGATATCAGGCACAAGGTTGTATGAAGATTCTCTTTTTTGGGTATGGTGTCAAGGATTGGAATAAGTTATCAAGAGAAATTATCAATAATTTACCAAAAACGTTGAAAGAATTTAAAGTTTAAATTTGTAAATGGCAAATGTAAGTGGATGCAGGGAAGGGGGGAAGATGAGTGTGTAATGCCTAGTGTTGCAAATTGAAAAAAAAAAAAAAAAATCGGATTTGTGAAAAAAAAAACATGAAAAAAAACCTAGCACCCTGGTTTTTTTTCTAATTTTTCTTTTTTCATAAAACAATATATTTGATAAATTATAGTTTTATTTACGGAAGTTACATTTTACATGTGTGTTTTAAATCTTACTAACTCATATAATGTCTTACATAATGATTCATAAATGTATCTATATACGTAACATAATTTTTTATCCATCCTCTTGGTCAGTACCACATTCACTAGTATCAGTAATACCAACACTAGTGCGGTCGGAGTCGGAATTTTCTGTTTCTTCTTTTGTCTCCTCTAGATCCATAACTTCAGAAGTAGTTACATTTTCTTTTACTGGTTGTATTGTACACAAAAGATTTTGAGATTGCAATTTTAAATTGTGAGCAAAGTACGTACTGTGTATAAAGACTGCGCCGATAGTTCCATATTATGGTCTTTTAAGTTTGAATTTAAATCTATTATCATACAAAATAGGAGCTTTATTTCTTTTCAATCATTGGTTTATGCCAACGGTTGCAAGAAAATGATTCATAATAACTGACAATTTAATGACTCAGTATCACTATATGCTGCGGGTTTAACAAGTATACGAATATAAGGAAAGCACAATAAGTAATAAAAAGAGGCAAAAAACCGTTGATAATTTTAAAATTCCTAATTTTTTGAAAAGATTCGTGGGTCTA